>CM060874.1:31189694-31404151 GCA_030737845.1 Acorus calamus | reverse complement strand
TCGGTCACTCAATTGAACTGAAAAGACCAAATGAAATCCAATTGGAACGAGATCCAATACTAATAGTAATCCCTCACTTGAACTGAGAAGACCTAATGAAATCTAAATACTTGACCTTAGAACCGGATCCAGTCATTGCTAATCCCATTAGTATTTTTTTCAAATCTCATTGAGATGTTGACACATGTCACCTTACATACTTAACATGTAAATTTTCATGACAATTAAGTCACGTCATTAGAGACTGAGAAACGTTGAGTATGATATTCAATACTGGCCAAACCCAATCTTCCTACCCTTGGCCTATATATACACTTAGAACCATGCAAGCACTTTCACACACACACACACACACCCAATGGATGCAACCACACTCTCAAGCCTCACCTCCTCCCTCCTCCTCCACCTTGGGTTGGTGGCCCTCGCCACCCTCGCCTCCCTCCACCTCCTCCTCACATGGCGCCTCCGCCGCCCGCGCATCTACCTCCTCGACTCTGCATGCTACAAACCCGACTCCCATCTCCGCGTCCCCTTCGCCCTCTTCGAAGAGCACGCGCGCGCCTTCAACCGCTACCACCCCTCGAACATCGACTTCCAGATGAAGATCCTCCGCAAGTCCGGCCTCGGCGAGGAAACCTCCTTCCCCCCTCCCGTCTTCCACATCCCCCGGACCCCACCCTCGCCACCTCCCGCGAGGAGGCCGAGTCCGTCGTCTTCGCCCCCGTCGCCTCCCTCTTCGCGCGCGCGCGCATCGACCCGTCCGAGATCGACGTCGTCATCGCCAACTGCAGCGTCTTCTGCCCCACCCCGTCCCTCGCGGACATGATCGTCCGACGCTTCGGCATGCGCGACGACGTCAGGTGCTACAACCTGTCCGGGATGGGGTGCAGCGCGGGCGTTATTGCGGTTGGGCTCGCGCGCGACCACCTGCGCGTGCACGCGGACCAGCGCGCGCTCGTCGTGTCGACGGAGATCCTCGGAGAGAGCTTGTATTTGGGGAACCAGCAGTCGATGCTTGTGTCGAATTGTCTGTTTCGAATGGGCGGCTCCGCCGTCATCTTGTCGAATCGAGCCTCTGATAGGTCCGGGGCCAAGTACGAGCTCCTCCACCTCGTGCGCACGCACGACGGCGCGCGTGATAAGTCTTACAGGTTTGTGGTCACAGTGTACTATGAACTTTTGTACTTCTGCTTATTTATTTTGAATCATTTAGGGTATTTCTCTTATTTTTTTAAAAAACTAACTCTAATGTACAGAGTTTTTTTTTTGTACTAAAATGATACGTGCAACTCTGCACAAATTTTTTTTTAATCATACACTATCCTAATGAAATAGTACATGATATTATATTAAATGATATATATACTGAAAAACAATAATATTGTTTTTTAATTTTAAAAAATAAACAAAATCTATGTAGTACACTGATAGAACTACTGCCTGAGCTGCAAAATGAATTGAGTGTATTAACGCTCCTTTTTGTATTTATATTTTTCATGCTACTGACTGAAATATATTTAGAAAAAGTTTATTAGCTCCTTATATTTAAAACTAACTCCACACAACATGGAGTTCATCAACTCCATATGTTTTTAACTTGTTCTTTATCAACTCCATGTTTTTATCATATTTTTCACGTATCATTTACTGAATGCTTCAAATGATTTATCATATTCTTTATAATTTTTAAAGCCAACTCTAATAAATCATTTTCACATCACCCAACACACAAGTTTTTTTCTAATAAGATTACATCAACAACAAAGTTTATTAATAATAATACTAAACATTTATGGTACATGAACTCTGTTTCTCTGCCTTCCTCAGGTGTGTCTGCGTGGAGGAGGACGAGGAAGGCATCGTAGGAATAAACCTCTCCAAGGACCTCCTCTCCGCCGCCCCATCCGCCCTCCGCGCCAACATCGTCCAGATCGCTCCCCTCATCCTCCCTCTCTCGGAGAAGCTTCGCTTCCTATGGAACCGCCTCCTCGCGCGCAGACTCAAGTCGTACTCCTCCTACGTCCCCGACTTCACGCGCGCGGTGGACCACTTCTGCATCCACACGGGCGGGCGCGCCGTGATCGAGGAGCTTCAGAAGAAGCTCGGGCTATCGGAGGAGCACGTCGAGGCGTCGAAGATGACGCTCCACCGCTTCGGCAACACGTCGTCCTCGTCGGTCTGGTACGTGCTCGGGTACGTGGAGGCGAAGGGGAGGGTGAAGAGAGGGGACAAGGTTTGGCAGATCGGGCTCGGGAGCGGATTCAAGTGCAACTCTGCTGTTTGGAGGTGCGTTCGGGATGTCGAGGCGGCGGAGGACGGCGCGTGGTCGGAGTGCATACATAGGTACCCTGTCCGCCTCCCCCTGTACAAGGAGCAGAGCAACTAGTGATTTGGTGGTGGTGGTTGGGTTTGTTTTGTTGTTGTTGGTTTTTGATTTGGTGGGTGGTTTGGGTTTTGCTTGATTAGCATGTATAGTTCATGTTGTTTGTTGGCTCTATGGAAACTTGGTTTAAGATCATATCCAGATATATATATATATTTATGAAATCAATGATTTGATTATGAGCGCTGTTACACGTAGTTCACGCTGAATAACCTGACTCCTATGGATGGTTTATATACCTCCATAGTCATTCAATGACAGTCTCCCCCCAAGGAGTAGCGTAGCTAGTGTTTTGTTTTGCTTTGCTCCAATGAGGGGGGGTTTTATGAGGCTTGGTTTTGAGCTTCCCAGAAGGAACTGAGATGGATTTTTTGTCTGTTTCTTTGTCGTACCCTGTTTATATGGCTTATAACCCAATCTATTATACTATCCCCACTAGCCAACTCACTGAACCCACCAATCGAAAAAACAAAAACTGTATATAAGTTTAATTTGAAATCTATTATTTAAAACATTTAATCGTTTTCCTATTTAAAACATTTGTGGATTTAAATTTACAGTCTCTCTCTCAACCGTCTTTTATAACATTCGATAGATAGGTTATCGACACATTCACATACATTACATTTCACTTTCAATATTATCTAAAAGTATTATTCAAAATATTAAATATTTAAAATATATTGTTTGTGCACGTAAACTAATTCAACTTAAAGCCCAGAAATTTCACTATCATATTGTGATAATTGTTAGTGTTGTTACATTATTATTTTTTTTCAACCTCAATTTCAGTCTTATATACGTCAATAGAAAATTAATTAATGAAGCAATATTAACGAAATATATGTTTTGATAAAAAAAATCACATTTTCTATAAATGCATTCATGTAATTCATTGAAATATATGTTTCATTAAATAAAATACATTATTTTTAAAAAATTCAAAACATATAACGGGCTGTATGTAACATTATCCTTGTTAATATATAGTTGGAAAGCAATGAAAGACGATCATATAAAATCACCAATGAAGTGAAATCTAACCCCTTAATTTAAGGACTGCTGAACACAAACAAAATATGCAAACGATCCGAAGTTCAACTATATGTTTATTTCCTTTCATAGGCAAAAGAATAAGTCACTGACGAAGCTTTTATTACATTATATCATGGAATGTAAAATTCATCAAGAAAATTTGACAAACAGAACGAGTTATAATATCAATGACCCAACTACACATGATTTAATTATGTATAAAGATGAACTTTAAACTAGTGTTGGGTCTCACTTACCAAACGCGTAATGCTCGGAAATCCTCTCCCCAACCAGATAGCGAAAATCCACTGTTGAAGCAGACCTCTTCTCCAATGTGGGCCTGTGTGTGATCTCATCGTCTTCAACATCGCTCAAACTACGAAACGTTGGGAACTTGATGATTGGCTTTGCACCAGAGGAAGTGCTTCCTGTACTGCTGCTATTCAGGTCCCCGCTGTTGGTCATTGCGTCTGAACTCTTCTCCTGATGACAGAATATGCAAGACCTGATTATATAAGTTGAAGCTATAAAATTAAGCAGTTTATCATGGAAACCCAATGCCCTTGCACGTAAATACAAGGACAGAGCCAAATTTGAAATTTTCCCTCACTATTGCTACTTGGTCTGCAAATAAAATTTAAGAAACGTTTCCTTCATTTGCTTTCATAAGCATAGATGAATCAACAAGTACATGAATGAAAATTAATAACCGGCTTTTAGTCTCTTAACCTGTTACTGAAAAGGTAGTTTAAAAAATTAAACATGGTATAATTATTATTAAAAAGCTAACTGGAAATCAATGAACACAGATGAGGTGTTAAGTATATGCTAATTTGTTCTCAATAGAAAAAGACTTTAATATGCTCATGATGGACAAATTGAATTTATATCTAGTGCATTCTCCAGTATGGTTAAATAATTGTCCATTCCAAATAGATCAGTATGTCCTCAATGTATGACTCTAAAAGGTCATCCACCTTAGTTTCATCTATGATTATGGAACATTTACACGGGCATGAGACATGGAAACAACAGACACATCACATGACACAGCAAAATCGAAACAATAGGACAGACATGGCATTATGTATAAGTTAAATAAAATTCAGATGAAAAAATGAGAAATAATGCATCAATTGACAATATGTAAACATAATTATACTAGTGTATCAAACTATCAACTCCAATGATATTAAAGCATCATTTAACCACATGGTCCATGAAAATCACAAACATAAAAACTTATAATATAGTTACTAGAAATTAAAAAGAAACAGTTATAGAGCCATGCCACGTCTTAGGTGTCCAAAATACCAAAAAACGATTTTTTTGAATTTTTGACACATGACTTGTGTCTGACACATATCTGACAAATGCCATGTCTCCAACACACAATGACTGGTCAATCAAAGTGTCAGTGACTCAGTGCTTCCTAATCACCATGCATAAGAAACATCTTGAGTTTGAAATATGATCATTATTGGCACATTCAGGCTTATACAGTAAGAATTTAGATTTAAAATGACCAGTAAATCATATATTTCTTCAGATGATGTGACTTATAAATAATGCCCAGTTCTAACAAGATTTATACATGATAAAACCAAATATACATAAACAAAAGCCAATTAAATGACAACAGTCCCCCCCCCCCCCATTCTGAGGTTTCATTATTTTAGGATATGCCCTACCTCTTTCGAAGATCCCGAATCTCCTTTGGGCCTCTCAGAAGCTTGATTGTCTTTCTTTTGTCCCTCCCGTTGTGCACCGGCCCGCCTCTTTCTAGAAGATCTGCGTCTGTAAGAAGAAGTAAAAACATTCATAACCCTCAAAGAAACTATCAAAAGTTCATTTTAAAGAATACCACAGTAATATTAGAAATCGAATTATATGCATCATAATAATGATTTTCTTGTTGAGCTCATTAGTAGCTGTAAATTAGTGACAAATTGTCAAAAATGAGAATTCTTTATTTTTGGGGGAAAGAGAAGGGGGGGTGTTGTTCAATGCTAACCCAAGTACTCAAATAAACTTGAAGCAAGGTAAATTGTAAATAACGAACAGAAAATCCAGTTAAATTGAATCATTAAATTTTACCACAGAGAGAAAAAAAATCCTTTACTCAGATCAATCAAAGGAAAATATAGGTTAGTGATGTTGAATAGTTTTTATCGAAAAATAATGTATGATGAATGCAGTATAGTCATACTAACATATAGTTTCCTAAAATTGGTAAAAGATAGTGGTGCCAATACGTTAGGCTGTTGAAAGTTTCAGGTTTGTTTTCACTTGTACACAATTTGAAATAAAATAACCACCAAGTTCGTAAAGTTCCGGGATGTTGGTATGTCATATGTACAGATTTGGTGCGACCATGATGTAAGATATAAAATTTACTTGTTTAATGCTTTGTTTCATCTTTCGTTTTACATCCATCACTGGCGTAGTCCACTCCAATGGGAGCTACTAAAAATATGAAGCAAGTAGAAATTTTAAGTGAAAATAACACCAAACAATGCCAGGTTACTTCTCAATATGATGATGGACATTTTAGATTGCAAATTACCATGAAAATGCTATTGATCCATAAAATTTAAAGAACTGTGAGAACTAGAATCCTAATCCAAATTGCTTCTTTCATAATTAAATAAAATCTTTCCACTGGATATAATAAGATCTGAATCCCTTATTTCGACATTAGTAGCACTTGGCCAAAGCTCTCATTCCAGCCTAATTAAGCTTTCACTTGATTCATAGACATAATGACTTAGCATAAAAAAATTTAGCCCATGAGAAAAAAATCATAATGTAAAGATCAACTTACTTTCTACACTCACGGGATTGATCTACTTCATTGATATCTTCTGTGTAGATTACAGGTAAACCTGAAAGCTCGCAAGCCAGTGGGCTCATCCTAAAGAACTGCAAAGAAATGTAGAAGCATACCACATTTTTATGCTTACTCAATTCTAACAAAGTAACAAAAGGAAACATTACTTACCACCCACATAAATATGTTTATCCTACAAAAAAGGGAACTATGAATTTTCAAATTACCAAGATAAAGGGGTGTGTGTGTGTGTGTTATAATCTTCGTAGAACGTGGCTGGATGTCAGATAATATAGTTTTTTTTTTATTGGTAATCAAGGTGTTGTATTGCTATAAAATTTATACAAATACACAAGAATTACATGAAGCAAAATGGGGAAAAGAGTGGCACCAAGGTTGCCACAAGGCGGCTGCCCACCTTGGCCAATCTAATCCCCTGTTTTCATGCATGAATAGATACAAAACAGTGCTATTTCTCCCTGACTCTTACAATGCCTGGTGCTTGTCTGTCTTGAAGTAATGCTTCTTCAATTTCTTTCCATAGCTGCTGAGGTTGAAAGATAGATTCACCTCTCGTAGATTCGAAGGCGGCTAATATGTCCGCTGGTGAGTTTCCTTCCCGGTGAATGTGTGAGGCCTTCCATTCGACCATTTTTTGAAGGTTGAGATGGGTGTTTCGGAGCGAGCGAATGGCAGTCCAGGGAATAGTTCCTCTGCCCTGCAGCCATGCTAAGGCTGTTGTTGAATCAGATTCAATCCATAGCTTGTGGACCGGCAAGGTACTGCTTAACACAACTCCCTGTTCGATCGCTTTGAGTTCCAAAAGATTGATGGTGGGAAGATCCAATCGACCTGCTAGTCCAATTAGGAAATCTGCATTTGAATTTCTGATTAGAGCCCCATAACCTCCTCTATCATCCGCCAGTGAGCCGTCCGTATTGAGCTTCACCCAACCATCTGCAGGAGCCAACCACTTCACCGTGGAGTAGACCCTCTCCTTTTCCTCCGTTTGAACGCCAAAGGCTCTTGAAATCGCATCCAGTTCCGGAGACTGAGTGATCCGAAAGACCCTATTAAGGGTCCGAAGCTTAATGTTTTCCTTGATACATCTCAACACGATTAGTTTATGCCTTCTTTTGTCAGAGAAAACTCTGTCATTGCGTTCGGACCAAATGTACCAAAAAGTGTTGGAAAGTATCATAAGGGCAATCTCCTTCTTGAATGACTCTGTAATATTCACTGACATCCAGGCTGGTAAGAGAGCTAACCTTCGAGGAAGAACAGCGCAGATCTGGAGATCGCGAAAAAGCTTGGTCCATATGAACCTTGCATATGCACAACCCAGAAACAAATGATCTGCATCCTCTTCTCCAGACATGCAAAGAGGACACATAACATTTTGAATGAGGGCCCTCCTTCGTAGCCGTATGAGAGTGGGAAGTTTGTTGAGGGATGCTTGCCAAACACATAAGCAGTGTTTAGGAGTTTGGAGTGGTTGCCACAACCATTTAGACCATACAGAGAATATGACAGTGGACGAATTGAGATGAGTGACTCAGAATTTTGACTTCGAGATGGTCACTATTCCAGAATAAACAAATACGCCCAGTCTCAGACAGAAAAGAAGAATCATGATGGACCAGTTTTTTTGTTAGTGCATTGTGCCCAACATCATTTAGTTTAGTTTCTTGCATACTTATAAAAGCTGACTTGTGATCTCTTAAGAATTGGCTCAGTTCCAATTGCTTTTCGCCACCCATTAAACCCCTTATATTCCAAAACAAACAGTTCATGAGAACAAATTGGGGGTGGGGCAAGCAGGTAAGTTTTAGGCTCTAGACCCTCCTAGTCCCTTTGAAGAGGGACCTTTTGCCGGAGGGACTGAAGCACTTCTTTTGGGGGAGGGATTTCCATCAGCTAGATCTTTAAAAAAAATCTTTAATCAGGTCACTACCATTTGGATGCCCTTTTTTGGAGCATGCCCCTTCCCTTTGATTGTTATAGGGCTGCTTGTTTTTTTTGTTACCTCCCTTTTTGTTGGCCACCATGTTAATCTCAGAGAGTTGTTGGCTACCCTCCAATGAGATTTGCAGGGGATTGATTGTCACCACAACCTCCTCTTCTGTTATGTGTGTAAGAGCAGCTTCCTCCAAAGCTTGGGCTTTTTCTTGTTGGGGCTCGGTTATATTATCGGTATAATCTGAAATACATTTTGTATCTGCTTTGGGTGGAGGAGTCCAGAGGAGTGCTATCCTTTGACTCCAAGGTCTCCTGAGTAGTTAAACAAGGGTCTGGGCAATCCTTCAAGGCATTGAATTTGTTGTTGGCATTTTGAACACTCTTTTGAACCACCCCAGGTCTGATGGTGCTTTGTTTCATAGCATCAGCCATGAGCTTGGGATTGCTAGTACTACGGGCTTTTGTTACTTCTTGCCATTGTGAGGTTTGTTTTTCTTTGCCTTTGGGTTGAGAGGTACTGACCGGCGCTATATTTTTATTTGCTATGGGAGCCTTCACTGAGGGTGGTTTCATAATGCAGCAAACTTCATCATGCCCGAATGTCTGGCAAAATTGACATGCAACTGGCTTCCAGTCATAATCGAGTTTGAAGGATTCCCGATGGCCTGGAGTTACTTCAACTAGAACAGAGTCTGGCAGGATTTTTGAGGCCTGAACTTCCACACAAATACGAGCATAAGATGCTCTTGTACATCAGAATCAGCATAAAGTGGTACTCCTATAGTGCTTCCAATTCGGCTTAAGGAGTCTTCCTCCCAGAGATGAAGAGGTAAATTTGGCAGTCGCACCCAAATAGGTATGCTACTAAGACGTTCCTGCTCCATTCGCACTTCGGGGGACCATTTTCGTATGATAAATGGACGATGGTCCATGGTCCACGGGCCACCTTCAAGAACTGAGTTCATGTCCTCCACAAGACTGAACTTTACTGTGAAAAAACCATTTCCATGGAGGAGAAGCCTCATCTCTCCCTTTGGATTCCACTTTGTTTTTAGGAACTGCAAAAAAGGTGTGTACACAGGAGTTTTACCTATGATGTAGCCCACCACCGCCTGGTCCCATTTCGATGTGTATTTTGCATAAGCTGATGGATTTAATTTTGCTACCACGGAAGAGCCGTCCACAGATGGTTCGATAAATCTCAAGGAGCCAATAATAGAGGAAGGGGAAGCTTTCTGGAGGAGGGAACCCCAACTCTTAACCTGGAGAGTGGAGGATGGAGGGGGGACGGAGACCGGTTTGCGCTGCTTCCGTGATTCAGACCCTCGAGAAGGAAGAACCGGGAAAGCCTCGGAAGAGGGAGAGGGAGCAAGAGATGGAGAGGGAGAGGGAGCGGGAGGAAGTGGATGAAATGTGGAGGATGCCAATGGCAGGGGAGCAGATGGAATGGACTGAGCCACTGAAATGTCAGGGGAAGAGGATGTGGTGGGTTGAATGCCTGAAGAGTTAGATGAGCTAACTTGGGATTTCATGTTGAAGGCCTTAAAGATGCTATCAATAGTTCCCCCAGGAGGAGGAGGGGATTTTTTGCCTGGCTCAGTTGAGATAGGGGTGGTGGATGAAGACGGAGGGAGGGAGAGGGGGTTTGTGAGTGCACAGGTTAGGGGAGATGAGGACGGAAGGAGGGGAGGGTTTGGAGGTGCAGAGGGGTTTGGAGAGGTGACACCAGGAGGGTCAAGGGAAGGAGAGGATGGGGTCGGGTTCCCCGCCATCTCCACCCGCAGTGCCGATCAGATAATATAGTTGTATGGCAAGATATGGGCAGCTCACTAATTCTGGTAATATTTAAAACACAAATGACATAAAGAATGATAATCGTGTTGGGAGATAAAACCCCTTTCCACTAGGTAATTGAATTTTCTCGTTCAATATTTTTTAAGTCAGCACGAGGCCCATCATCCAACTAGACCTATAGAGTCAAAAGAAAAGGCAATTCACTAAATTGACTTCTTACAGCGAAGATGATTTTTTCTTCAGATTTTGTTTAAAGGTGATGTAGTAGAGTACAAGAACTAAGAAATCACTGGAGTTTTCCTACAAATTAGTCAGAGGTAAATTAAATTCTCAAAAATAGTCAAAGCATTATCAAATCTTCATAAACAACACTATTACTCATAAAACAAGTAATGACAAAAATAAATAAGTAAATAAATATTCAACATTAAAACTTCAAATATTAAATCTCAAATTGTTAGACAAAACCATCAAGGAAAATAAATTCATTATAATTATTACTTTATGTATGGACTATGGAAGTACGGCAAGGTTTAAGATTATCAGTTACAAGGAGTCATTTCTTTTGCCTCTCAGGAAACTGCATTTTGCATTTTTGTAGAAAAGGTGCATAGAACAGGTCAAATATATGATTACATAAGATGTCAGAACATTTGATCACCTCATTCTGTAAAGCAGAAGATGCGCTACCGCGATATGCAGGGTCTAGCGCGAGTAGGGTGCTCAAAAGACCAAGGGAGGATGCCGGGAAGTCTCTGAATGTTTCTGCAAAACTTGGCTTGTTATGTGGTGGTCGGAAGCTTGTCGCTATCCTGAGTTTTCTCCAATAGTCCTCTGACGGGGATCCACACAGCTTAAAGATCCTATGAAGCTGCTCAAGCTGAATGTAGGAATAATATCAATTAGTTGAAATGTTATATAAACATTAATTAACCAGCAGATGATAATATGCAGACTTCTAGATCAAGTAAAGTTCTATACTAATCGTATAAGCAAATTCATCTACTATAAAGAGTAATAATAATACATCAATGGAATTCTAATGGATGTGTCATGTTACGCAAGTAAAACCCTTTCCACATCCTAAGAAGATATTTAGAAAATTCAAACCAGCATACTTGACCATTTCGTGCCAAACCCCTGCTCAGGTCATTAATGGGATGAGCCTACCTGTTACAGATCACATTAATATCACCAAACTGCAGTCCTCTGAATTATTTGGTATCAGTTTGGAAGACTTCATTGTGCTCTTTTTCCTGTTCACATCTCCTAATTTTCGACTACTCACAGGTTTCTGAAGAAAATGAGCTAAAAGAATTAAACATTTCGCTGATCCACCAACAGATCTGTTTTCTTTGTGAGGACTATCAGGAAAAAAACCTTCACTTGGTTGCCGGCTATGTCATCATCCCAAAAACGTGGGTTCCACATCTCTCTCCAATCTGAAGTTATATTATGATGCCACACTAATGCCACAAAAAAATGTAACTACATGAAATTCATTATTTGAAGGAATTCAAAAGAAGGAACTTTCACGGAGGACTAAAAAACATGGTTTTTTTTTTTATTATTTTTTTTGGGGGGGGGGGGGGGTGTTGGCCACTCTTCATGAGATTCAACACAGATTATCCAAGTCCTAAAGCTTCATGATGGAAAGTTTATAACAGATGAGTGATATAATTTAATTTTGCTTTGGAAAAGAAGTTCAAAGACTAAAAAAATTATATTAAATTAAATTAAAAAACAGAGCATGGTATTAATTAAAATGAATTCAGCAATGTGGCTTATCAAATTCCTACCAAAGGATTGCCTATTTCAGCACCTTCATAAAGGTCAAAGAAGATATTAGTGCATCAGAGAAATAAAAGGAATTCAATACATGACAGAACAGAGGATGGTTCAACCTCCATTTTGTTTTTCGTAAGATCGCAACAAGAGAAGCCCGATAAATTTATTGCAGCTTCTCATATGTGCAAAGGTCGTAACTTCTCATGTGTACTTGAAAAAAAAAAGAAGTAAATCATGAAAGAAACATGGAGAATGACAATAAGCAATGGGAACATAAGAAGACAATACTAAAATAAAAGAATAAAAAATCCACAATGAACACAGCATTCTCACCTCCGTCCTACCCGGCAAGATCGGCCTCCCAGCAAACATTTCAGCCAATAGACATCCCGCACTCCATAGGTCGATACCCACTCCATAATCTGTGGCACCTAATAACAATTCTGGTGCCCTGTACCACAAAGTTACGACTCTGCTTGTGAGGGGCCGCTTCAACTGAGGATTGTAATCATTTGCGAGGCCAAAATCTGCAATTTTAAGCACTCCGTTCTTGTCAATCAATAAGTTGGATCCCTTGATGTCTCTGTGCAAAATCCCCTTTTCATGGCAATGCTGGAGGCCTGAGAGCAACTGTTGCATATAACATTTAACCTGCATCAAGAAAACCAACACATACTTAGTGTAGTACTTTAACTAATAACAACCACATGTTATCAAATGTCATCTCTGAAAGATGAAAGACCTGTGGTTCAGTAAGCCTTCCATCTGGCCGAGAGACGACTCTAGCCAAGTCTGATTGCATGAAATCGAAGACCAAATAAATACTGCGATGCATCCGAGAGGTGGCCAGACCTTCAAGCTTCACGACATTTGGGTGGTCCAGCCTCCTCAGTATTAGTATCTCCCTCGCCATGAACTTTACGCTTTCTGACTCTGAAGTTTCAAAACGAACCTTCTTCAAAGCAACAATCTTGCCTGTGTCACGGTCTCGAGCCTTATAAACATTGCTGTATGTTCCCTGTCCTACCTGCAGAAACAATTACATCACTGAATATCCGTATATGTTTTCAGGCTCTGGACTCCGATTGAGAACGCAATAAAACAAGAGAACATTGACGGAGATAACAAATATATTCAATGCAACTAGAAGTTAAATTAGTTAAGACATGCATCCTAAGCAATGAAAAGGCACTGTTGTAGGCACTATCATAAATTAAATTTCATTGAACAAATAATGCAATTAGTAAAAGATAAATTAAGGAAACAACTGCATCCTTGCTTCATAATTGTAACCTCTACAACTTACAAACTGGTGATTCTGTAGTTTAAAACATATGTTATTAGATATAAAAATATTATACATGTATCAAATACTTGCATCCATGAGATATCTATACATGGGAAACCTGCATATAGAGGGGAAAAATAGAATGTCACAACACCCACCCCCAAGTGTTAATTTTTTAGTGTACAAAAAATGTTACATATTTATCGAAACTTTCATCCATGAGCTATGTTATATTGTTATACATGGAAAACTCACACATACCAAGAAACATTGCATGCACACACAGAAAGATGTACTAGGTATTGATTCCACAGCCCGTGTTTTGCACGTGAGAGTGTGTATTCAGACATCCTCCTGTAGTCTGTTGGTCATAGTATGAGATGAGGCTTAGGCCCTGTTTAGAACCAATTTACATAAAACAGTTTTTCATAAAAGTTATTTTCAACCAGCTTCTTCATAAAAGTTGCTCTCAAACAGGCTTTTCATAAACCGATTTTGTTGAATTCTAACACATAAACACCAAATCCAGAAACCAAACATTACAGTTCAAATAAGGAAAAAAAAAAGAACTGTTTGGAACTGATATGAATATTTGACTTTGCAAAAGCATAATCAATTGGACAACTGGTCCCAAAAGGAGCCTTAGGCACCGCACCATTCAAATTAGAATTTGAAGAATTAAAATCATCAGAAATCAATTAAAACTTTGAAAAGTTCCTTCCACCTCCCCCCCCAAAAAAAAAAAAAAAAATTGGCATGTTTGACATGTTTTTTCACACAAAAATAAAATAAAAGATAAAAATTTGACATGTTTTTCAAAACAAAATCCAAAATTAAAAATCTATAATCCAAAAACCTCAAAACACTACATAAAACCTATTATTAGCATAATCAGTCTAAAAATCAGTTCCATAAGGTGTCATAGCCTAAAACCTTCCTTATAGGTTCAGGATATCAAACCGGGATGCGCCATAAGAAACGCATAAAATGTTAATGCGATTCAGAATCAACTATGCATGTGTGAGCATATCTCCGGTCCTTACTCAAACTTATATCCAAATTTCACTAAAATTTGACTAAAAGCTTCATTTGATATGGTGTGTCTCCAACCATCACTTTGTGTTGCACTCAAATCTTATAAAAAAACGTGGAGTTGAAGAAAATAGCTTTTGAAAATTTGGATAAAGGTTTGAGTCTCCCTTGATTTGGTTAAAGTTTGAATTAAAACTTGATTTGGTACAGTTACGGGTAAATGATGAGAGAGATTTTTGGGTGACTTTAACTTCAGATTTAATTTTGGGTACACAAATCAACACCACAAAAAAAAGAACATCCAAATAAAAGCAAAATCAAAACAAGCAGACCTTCCGGAGCATGTCGTAACACTCGGCGCTCTTTGGCACCAACCCGGCGAGCGCCTCGAGCTGGACATTCTCAAGGAGCCACCTCGGCCACCCATCGACGGTCTCCACCTCCCCCTCCGCGATCTGCCTCGGATCGCCCATCCGCCTCGACACGTTTCCGACCTCCCCCTCCCCCGCCGTCCCGATCGCCCTCCCCTCCTCGCCCTCCCCACCATTGGAAACCGCCGCCGACATAGAGGGCCCCTCCGCCGCTCCCCCCGCGCCGCCGTCGTTCCTCGCCGGATCCTTGGTCTTCCGCCGGGCCCTGACGTATCCGGCGTCGGCCTTCATCCGCTCGAGCTCCGGCGGGGTATCATCCGTCGACGGCCGAGCCTGGATGCACCCCATGTTTAAGGACGGTTAGGGTTCGGTCTGGGGGTTGTTTGACGGGGAAATGAGGGTGGGAGGAGAGGGGACGAGACATTGGCAGGCGGAGGACGGCAGAGGAGAATCGTCCAAGAGGATCTGCCATTTTTGTTCTCATTGATTTCTCCGATAAAAATTGGAAGAGAAAGGATTCGTTCGGCTTCTTCTTTTTTTTTTAAGAGCCGTCTATCCCCACCAAACAATTTTTCAATTCCACTGATAAAAAAAAAAAAAAAAAAAAAAAAAATTTCCTTGTTTGACTGTTCTCACCGATTCAATTCGATTGGACTTGATCGTCATTTCAAGTTTTGGGCGATTGGACTTGATCGTCATTTCAGATTTTGGGCGACCATAATTGATCGTCATTTTGGGTTTTGGGCGACCATAATTGATCGAACAGGGTTCAAAACTATATCTACTTATTTTTTATAAACAAATAAATTTTTAGATTTATCCATCATATTCTACATTTATTCTTTCATCTAAACAACAACTAAGGGATTAAAAAAAATGCAAGTAGATATACTTTCAATTAATTCAAATTTTTACAGAAAAAATATCTTATTAGACAAATATATATCATTTTTAAGCTTCGTTTGAATTCATAGTTAAGATGAATTTTTGTTTGAAAACAAAAAACGTACTAATTGATCAAAACACATTTTATATTTAGCTTTTAAAATTTGTCTGTAACTTATGTAAAAAAAAATTTTCTTATATTCTACATTTAAGAATAATGATTTATTCTTCTTACATTACAACTCAGACTTGAAGTGATATGAAAGATTCAAAGAGGATACACGTCGTAAGATTATGTTTTTAAGAAAAAAATTATAAACTTTATTACAAATCTTGTTCGACCAGATTCGGTCACGCGAAACCTGAAATGGCAACCAAATCCGATCGAACTAATCGAATCGGTGGGGATAGCAAAACACCGGTTTTTTTTTTATTATTATTGATCGGTGGGGTAAGAAAATTGTGGGTGGGGCTAGACGGGCCCTTTTTATAATTGATTGCACGCCGACTTCGACTTATCTGTGTTGAGTTTGATTTGAGTTTATTAGAAACTCAGCTTTTAAAAAACTATGTTTTATTAGATTTTTAATAGTAACAAATTTTTTTGTCTCATAGTACTTTTGGATATGAGTTTAGGTAGATTAAAAATTAAAAATTTTGAAACTCATATAAAAACACATTTTTAGGTTTAGATTTTCAAACTACAATCGTTCTTTTAGACTAAAAAAATCTTACGATTGAAAATTTAATAAAATATATAATTTTTCAAAAAATATAAAATTTTAAAAATCTCAAAGTTTCAATCTTGTATCCAATCGCACCCTAAAATAAGAAGATGATGATTTTAAAGCAAAACACTGAAAATGTGTTTAGATCAAAGTTTAAAAATGTTTTGTTTTTTAAACACATAATCTACCTAAAATCATATTCAAACAGTAACTTAGTTTTTTTAAGATTTCAAAAACATTACGGACGGTTGGTACTGTGGTGTTTTTTTTTTTTTTTTGCTAGCATACAATTAGAGGAACAGAATGAGAGCAGAATATATAAAAAAATTCATTAGGGTTCCTGTGATCTTTGGTGAATTATTTTTAGATCCCTAAAAGTTTTAAGTTTTTCTTAGGTCTCTAAAGAAGTGAAAAATTATTTTTAGGTCCTTAAAAATTGATGTCGTTAGTTTGTCTGTCAAAAATACAAAAAATGTCCCTCACCGCCTATTAATATTTTACAAAAGTTAATAATATACTGGGAAGTGTTAACAATACACTGAAAAAATTAGCCGGTTCCAAGGAACTAAAAATAATTCACGGGCAATTACAGAAACCCTTAATTAATTTCCAAAAAAAATAGTATTCATACAGTCATTCTGTTTTATAGCTTTATACATTTTAATAATGTAGTATATATTATGATATTATAGTATAATGGGTCCTATAATAGTATATGGCAAAAAAAAAAATTTACTGAAAAAATGCATTAATGTATATCAATATATATTCATTTCATATGACAGCATGTACTTAGAGAGTGTATGATTTTAAAAACAAAAGAAATTATTGTGGACTATAATTGGGGTTAGAGGGGACTATACATATGATTTTCTTATAAAAAATAAACTAAAAAAATTATTTGCATAAATATTTTTTAAAATATATTATTTTATTAAAATAATTACTTTAAAATCTTATTTCCAGCAGTGTCCCTCTGAATGGAACAAATATGCCAATGTCTGTTGAATTATATTTATGCATGTGTATGTATTTAAATTTTAATAACAATATTCCTTAAAATTTTCAATCAATAATATAATAATTTATTCATTTTCGAGGGTAATTGATAGGAGTAAATTTTGATAGGATTATTTTGATACAATGGGATTTTATTGTTTGGGGAGTATTTAATGTGAATAACCCAATAAATATGTCCAATCCACATTGATTTAAATACATTCTCCAAGTATATCTGAATTCCATGTAATTCTTAAATGCAGCAGCATTCAATCCAACATTCCAAACAGTCATATGTTTCATTAGGAAAAAAAAAGTAATTTTTTATATTTTTCTATAAATAATCATATATTGTAGTATATTGTGAGTCTGGTTGATTGTTACACGTTGATCATCACGTGTCAATTCGTCTCTCAATTATACAATTCTCAAACAACACTGATAGTTTCCCAAAAATGTGAAAA
Source organism: Acorus calamus (assembly GCA_030737845.1). Taxonomy (NCBI): domain Eukaryota; kingdom Viridiplantae; phylum Streptophyta; class Magnoliopsida; order Acorales; family Acoraceae; genus Acorus; species Acorus calamus. Next base: position 31,386,595 of record CM060874.1, on the reverse strand, counting down.
AAATGGAGTGTGCTTGTCAAAGACATTTTGACACTTTAGTCAGATGAGGATTCAGAAAAAATAATTGACAGGAACTAAGGATACGTTTGGATGCTGTACAGATAGGGGTGAGTTTTCATTTGCACATGGTCAAACATAAATTTATGTTTGGTTATACTTAAACACATGGTTTGCATTTGCCCCAATAAATAGGTAATCAAAATCGCATCTAACCCCATGTGTAATCATTTTAAACAACTTTTATTTTCACATATTACATTTTCCCATCTCATCTACCATAATCGAAGCCACCACACCGGCGGCCCTCCTATTAAGTCTTCCTCGTCGGCCACCTTCCCTCTTCCTCGCCCTTCCGCCAACATCTTCCTTGTCCATGATCTCCGGAGCACCTGTGACGCCTGTGGGAGACGGAGGTCAGGGTTGATCATTACATAGGTTGATAACTTTTGTGGTATTTATAGATAATTTGAATGTTATGGTTTCTCATTTTGTGGTCTTGTTGATGTGGCTTCATTCGTACCATTTGAATTCGAAATCACATTTGAATCGATTTTACATTTTAGATTATAAAAGATTATGCAAAATGCAAACACATTTTATTTTTGCGTCCAAATTCACATGGACATTTTTGTTAGTGTAAAATAAATCAATATTTGAAAATCCATAAAACTATCATTTTCAAAGCTGAGTTTGAAACCTGAGATTATAAGAATTATCGTTGTTCAATCTCGTGTTCAAATGGGGCCAAAGTGTATGTGACCCCCCTCTGGCAAGTCATTTAACTTGTTACAATGATGAGACCATAAGGGACATTATAGATTAGAGATAACAATAGTTATTTGTTTCACAATCGATCGTTATACTTGTTCGAATATGCTGATTGATGATCACGATATACAAAATGACATAATGACATATGACATCATTAATTGGCCTAGAAACACTACATATATATTTCATTTTTATTGAAATAAATATTTATCTACATAAAGTATGGACCATAAAAAAACTAATGCATGTAAAACTGCATTCGGGATTGTTTATAACATTATCCCAAAATTATATATATTTATATTATATTTTAATTAAATCCAATCACTAATTAATCAGGATTGATATGTAATTTGTGAGGTTTAAATACAAGACTTCTAGTTGATGTTTTTTTTAGAAAAAAAGATCAAATAAGTTTTTAAAAAGTTGGAAATACATAAATCAACCACTTACATACTATTTAATCAAGCAAAATAAATAAGCACATAAGTGGGTGCAGATCACATGAGAAGCGTCGATGACGAGGAGCTGATGACAGAAGTGACCATGATTCAAACCTAACATTATTGTGTGTCAAAAGTATAACTGATTATTCGTCCCAACCGGCATTAGCCGAGTGGTTAGGGAAAATCGCATTTTTGCGGCTTACTCAAACGCGATTGTAAAATTGATTTTCTGCGATCGTTGGGTTTAAAATTGTGTTTGGAGGAAGCTTCCCCCCCTCCAGTTTTTTGAAATTGTAGCATTGGGGCACTATTTGCCTGCAATCGTTGGGTTTAAAACTGTAATTGTAAAACTATTTGATTACACGATTGTAAAATTCAACTTCATGCAATCACAAATACTACTCAATCACACAACCCAACGGCTACCTTAGGCAAGGTTAGTCAAATGCTGTTACCAATCCTATTGGATTGTAAGCTATTGTGGACTTTGTTCTTGTTCGGACCTTTATAAAAAAAAATAGAGATTCAAAATTTTCTAACACACGTAGTTGTATATTAAATACTCTTGTCGGTCGTCAAAGAGGAAAATAGAGAGGAATTTCAAAGTTTCTGTCTTAAAAACGTTTCAGTTTTTATTATTATATTTTATTTTTAATTTTTTGTCAATATGATAAATTTTAAATAAAAATAAATTAGATAATTCATATTTTATCTCACATATTAATAAATTAAAATTTAATTGATTTAGAATATTCAATTTTACTACCATGACTTCAGGTTCGAGTTGGATTCTGGTCATCCAAACGCTCAACACAAACGCAACCTGAATTAGTTTCAAAATACTCGATTGGACCCAAGCACTAATATCTTTAATCTCTCTAAAAATCGGTTTGGATCATATTTAACCGCCCAAATTGTACCTTAATGCTTACTATGGGATGAGAAATCACCACAAAAAACAAACAACTTTATTTATCTACGAAATTCAATATTGTTCAATGAGTTATTTACATTGTGTATTAATTTGATGAATTCATTGCTTTTGTCCAAAACAATATAATTAATCCCTTGAACATGCTGTCTTCACTGGTGGATTGTTAATTTTTCAACAGGACTTGTTTAACCTTCAAAAGTCAAATATGGCGAGCTAAAAAGAATATAGATAATCTGATTGTCTAGTTAATCATCGACATATATATGCATATTTTGTGTACATAAAATACTAATTTCATTTTAGTGACTCATTTTCATAATATTTATGATGAGCTCTTACTTTAATAATTCAATTATGGGGTGATAGTTACCACCATTTATTTTAAATTTCCATTTCAAAATGTGAAAGTGACATACCTTGATTAATGCATGTATTTGTTTTCACATTCTAGCTAAAATTTTATTAAATATAGACCACTAAAGAAAGATCTAACCATTTTCTTAGAAGACTTGAACATTTGTATAGGCAAATATTATTCAGCAGATTGGTATATAGATAGCTCCACTTCATTGAAGGATCCTGTATAAAATTTAACCACAAATTTTTTAAAAGATATCAAAATATCATACACTTAATTTAAATTAATTTTAATTTCAAAATAAGGTCCCCAAATGCGAAAAGGAACCTTGTATTGTTTATAGTAAAAAATGCAAGACTTTGTTGTGATGACTGATGACCCACAAAATTTGGACTCTAATACATAATTAAAAGTGGACCAACTCTTTTATTTTATAATTTTTTTTTTTTTTGACCACTGGTGGATGAGATGTTCAGCAGCCGAGGAATCAATGCTATTCACAAACCATAAACAAATTACATAAAACAATGCAGACACACAAACCAATTAAATTGCAGATAAGAGTTTGAAATGCTGTAAATATTAATGGTGGTCCAGTGCAAATTAATAGTGCTGGCTTAAAAAATTAGAGAATAATAATCCAACCAAGTTTGGTTTTATTATAATCCTCAACTAGGGTCAGGAATAGGGATATATATTCTCCATCCAGCATTGCTTTGATCTACCTAAATGAACAAGGAATTCCTATTGGGTGGGAATTCTCAACTTATTTGGGTCATTTCATGAAATAGCAATTAACCAAATAAAAAAATAAATGAAAACTACTACTGCTACTATTGTTGTTTTCTACTAAAATATCATAGACATATATAACCATTATAAACATAACATATTATTTATAAACAAAATTATTATTTTTTTATCGAGATACATATCCCGTTTTGGAGGGGGCTAACAAAATATATGAAATTGTATTTTGGTCTGTAAAGAAATTTGGGTAATATAAAAGGGGCGTAATTATACACTTGATTATTTTTACATTTTAAAATACAATCTTACATGTATCATTAAAAATTCAATAAAACATATGCATCATTAAACGAAGTATATGTATCATTTTAAAATAATTACATTTACTTAAAATAAGTTCATTATTCAATTTAAAATGGAGTGATATACAATTTTTTTTTATCATAAATAATATATAATATATATGACAAACTCCAAGATAATCACCTTGACCTCTCATGCAACTAGGGGGGTCAACCGGGTTTCCCTAGCCCCCACCACCCAATTAATATCAAAATGTTTCTCACACGCTTAGCGTGGTGGTAGGGACACCCGCCCATTCGTGGGGGGGTCACATCTTTGATTCCTATCAAGCGCAGGATAAGAGAAAAAATGATTTAGTCATCTGGATTAGAATTGTTAAGGGTTTAGAAGTCTGATTTTTCTCTACTCTTGATACAGAGCATTTTCCTAAAAATATAAAAAGTAATATAAAAATGTGATGCAGTTATAGGTTGATGTGGTTAGATAATTAGATTATACTAACATCCAATGTTCTAATGCTCAACATGGCCCGTTTCACTGCAGATCATGCCATCTGTTCTAAGATTTTCAACTTTATACACGAAACAAGTAACAAGTGGGGCATATAAATCAATTAAATGATCAATCTATTCATCTCATATGTTCTCATTCATTTCATTTAATCAAACATTTACATGATGTATGATGACATTTGATCACGAAGAATCAAGTGTTAAAACGTCGTGTATTATTGTCAAATGTGTCATGTTATCGAAATTTTTTAAAATAAAAAAAAATCAATATGTGATGGGTTAGAACAATCAAAGTCACTAGTTTGATAAATATTTTTAGACGATCAGTAGTTAAATAATTACCATTTTTAGCATAGTAATTACAGTAAAAGGCATGTAGTTATTGAATGTAAATATCTATTTGTACAAAGTCATACAGTTTTCATTTATGTTTTTATTATCTAGTAAGTTTAGTAATTTAAGATTTTAAATCATATTTAGATAAATCATAAATATATTTTAAGATTTTAAAATTAGATTTAAGTTATCTTATCAATATATTTAAACTTTAATAATTTTAAATTAAAGATATTCACTAATCTGTCTAATTGAATTCTATAAAGATTTGTTATATTATTTTTTATTAATGAAAAATATAATTACAAGGCATATAAATTTATTATCCAATATATTAAATAGAATGATTTTTTTGAGTTGTTTAATATTCTATAAACATTACATTTTTCTCGTGTTATTCATATCAATATTATAATTACATCTTATATATCTAGGTACACATGCATTTGACACATGTATAAACCTAATTTTATACGAAACATGTACTTTCATTAATATAAAAAATATATTCCATACATTGAATGGATATACCTCATAAAAAATAAACATTTATGTTTCATATAACAAAAAGCACATACCTCATTGTGCCATTTTAGGATATGTGTTTATAAATAAAAACTACATGAAACAAACCAATTTAAAAAGAAAAATATTAAAATAATCTATGTGTAATCTGACATGCTACATACTTTGATATTTTTCAAAGAAGCAAGCATCATACAACTAAGCATATAATTTCATAAAAATTGATGTAAATACTCCAATAAATTTATGAATCCATTTATAAATGAAAAATCAAGTAACTAAAAATACATAGAACAGCATGCAAAGCTGCACACAAGATTGAAAACAAGGGATAATGTTAAATCCAATTAAGCCTTCACTCCAATAAGCTATTATCTCACGAATCAGTTAATTACGTTGTATGCACGTTAATACTAATATTCATTTTTCAATATATATGTATAAGGTTAATGGCAGTCCGCACATATGTTGATTTTTTAAAATAATAAATATTATTTAATAAGATACATACTTAATGAAAAGTATATATATTAGTTTATAACAAATTGAAGAGGTTTAATTTTAATAAATATAAAAAAATTAATGGAGATCTTAAAAAACCAAATTAGGAAATATAAAAAATTATGTTAGTTTCAAAGCATATATGGAAACATGGGAAGAAAAAGCGGTGGTGGGTTGGCTTGGCGTGACAATAGAGACACAAAAAGGCAAGTGTGAGAGGGAGAGAGGGACCGAAATTGGTTATATAAAACCAAATAAGCTGAAGATTGTGAAGTCAATCAGCACCCATTATAGAGAGAGAGAGGTGTGAGAGAGGGGGGACTCGTGTGAGAGAAAGAGAGACGTTTTGGTAGCTTTGGATTGTGTTTGGTTTTGGGTTCGCTTTTGTTTCGGATTTTATTATCAAATCGATCGCACCATTCACGGGAAAATCACAAGGGGATTGTTCTTCCCCAAAAATATTTCAACCGTCTCTCTCTGATTTTCCTCCAAAAGTTGCTCCTTTTTTTTCTTTTTTTTTTGATCTGACCGTTCAATATGTTCTTTCTCAGTTGGGGTTGATCTGATCATCTCAAGCCTATTATTACCAGGTATGTGTTTTTTTTTGCTCCCTCTGTTGGGTTGTCGAAAAAAGTTAAATTTTTTATTGGGTTTGATGTCTGATTTGTTTTTGGTTTTTGGGTTTTAGATTATATGGGTTGTTTGAATCATCCGAGATTCATACTTAGTTTATCATAATATTGTTAGGTGGATTTTAGATCATGTTGGGTTCCTTATCTGTGATGTTTAATGGATATTGACAGGGGTGTGTTTTTTTTTTTTTTTTTTTTTTTGGGGGGGGGGGGGGGGGGGGGGGGGAGGGGCATGAATTTGGCATCTTTGTTTGTTTGTCTTGTGATCCTTCTATTGAATTATGTTAGTTTCAACGGATGTGAAGTTTGAGACAAATAAACTCCTTTTATTCATTTTTGTTTGCCTATTTTTTTACAATATTTCTGACGTTGCTGTTTCATCTTTATATTATATTATTGATGTTTTAGTAGTTGTATTATGGCTTATTTCATTTTTTTTTCATGCTGCATCTCGGGTTAAAATTTTGCGTGTCTTAAAATTTCTCTCACATTTCTCTTAACCAAGGGACGTTGGAATGAACATCTCTGATTTGTGTTTTGTAATGCCTTTTTTTGCATTTGATTAAATATACCACAATGTGCTTTGTAATGCCATTTTTTTTTTCTTTGTTTAATTATCTTATTTCTTTCTTGAAGCAACTTCTGGATGTTTTTTGTATTCTCATGTGAACATTTTTTCTGGTTTCATTAGCAGCATTTAATGGCCTATTCGTTTGTTAAATTGTGAGATGGGATATGGTGATTTTGTTTTTATGACCGTTTACGGGCTAACAAATGTACCAAAGTAAATGATATTATTTTTTTCTGTATGTTGGAAATCTGTTGTTCAATACTTCTCAAATAGTATGTTCAACACTTGCTCCAAATGTATTGCTCCTCTTCACTTTCAGGTGTTTGTTTTTCACAAATATCCCATATGTTTGGTTCTTCACATGCATTGGCACATTATTTTGAGCAATATCAATTGCTGCTCTAAATTATTTTGAACATTATTTCACAAATATCAATTGCTGCTCTATATCCAGGTCCCCCGGTGCTTTAGAAGTGTGAGTGGTGAAATATTAAAACTTTTGAACTTCTGCACTTTTTAAGGGCAGAAAATTTGAGCACTGATGCAAGGAAAAAGGATCATGTACGAGTCACTCCCAGAAACATTTGATCATGAATCTAGTTCCAGTAACCCTACCATGGACCAACAAATTTACTGGAATAATGTTGTAAGTCCAATAGGATCCAGGAATTTGCCGGGCATTATACTTCCATGCAGCGATTCCAATGCTGCACATGTAAATGCAGTTGGCCATGAAAGTGGAAACTTGAGTAGCTGGAGTGTTGGTGGACCTAGTTCTGGTGGTCACTCCCTTAACCAGCTTAGTTGTGATGAAACCAAAATGGGTGCAATCAGAGCCTGCCCAAGGCTAGAAGGACGAAGATTTGAATCACCCAATATTCGTTCCTTGGAAAATGTGAATATCAGGCTTCAGAGTAACCAGTCTGCCAATGAGCATTCATTCATGCCAAACCCAAATTCTGATATCCCTCATGATGCAGGCCATTATGCTGAATATGTTGTTAGTAGTGGCCAGGTCTTGGAGGAAGGTGTCAGTCCTCGCCCTTACGAAGACAGTGTAGGCACTGAGCATGTCTCATCCGCCAATGCTTCTACTGCTCCATCTGCTAATTTTTCTGGTGATAATGGATATTTGTCAGAGGACCATGATTCCAGGCCAGGATGTTTGATGGATGGTCAGCGTCTATCTTGTAAAAGAAAGATCTATGAAGGTGATGGGCAGTCCTCAGTGGGTTGTAGTTCCAGTGGATTTCAGCGAAGCGAGAATAATGCATGGCATTCTGCTTCTGCTCGACATGTTGTGAGCAATAATTTAAATATTCCTAGTCCATCAGAACAGCCAAATGCAAGAGCTGGTGTTACCATTAGAGGAGTTGGATCTGAAACCCATACCACCCCAAGTGTGGTTGGCAATGCAGAAATCTCGCGAAGAAACTTTAGAATCAGAATCAACCCCACACAACACGATTCTTCTCCATCTAATCTATGGCCCACCGGGAACCCGATTAGGCACACACATGGTTGGTCAATTAATCAATTCCCATCTGTGCCTTTGCCATATATCCAATCAACTGACGCAAGGTCTGCACCAGCCAGCACCAGTTCCCAAATCCAGTCTCCTGTCCCACCAATTCCATATTTGCATAGAATACACAATTTACCATGGAATGGTGCTCCCAATCCAATAATTGGTGGTTCATCAACTTCTATTGTTTCAGCGGGTTCAAGGGACGAAGCAATGTCAAGGAGTACGCCTAGAATAATCTCAGATCGCACTATGTTTGTGCCTCCAATTGAAATGAGACAGCTGCCTCAGGACCCAACCCTTTGGAGCATGGCTAATGGAAATGTTGCTTCTTCTTCTAGAGCAGGCAGCAGTTCAGGCCTCCCGGGAGTGCATCCATCTCCATGTCCAACCTCCTGGGTGTCAAATCAAACTTCACCCAACATTGTTCCTCAAAGGCTGTCTGTAAATGAACATTCTTTACTACAGTATCCAGCGTCTGAGCCTGGAATTCATAGCAGTATCTGGCAGCGCACGGGTCATTCATCATCGTCATCATCAGCATCACAGGATATGGTTTTACAACATGGAACAAGTTCGCTTGGTCATCAACCACTGAATCCGAGGTCTGCATTTAGGGATGGTGTTCCCATGTCGCTGCGACCTTTTCCAACATTTTCTGATGTGAGGAACAGAACAATATCAGAGGTTTGTTGCTAAAAAAAAAGTCTAGCTGTTACATGCTATGAATAATGGTTGTGGTTCTCTTTTTAGTATGTCAGTAGTTAATTGTATACTATTGCATGTCGTCAGTGGTTGTAGTTCTCTACTTTCTGTATCTTAATTTATCCCTTAGGATTTGATCTCCAAATTATGCATCCATGTATCAATATGTTATTGGAAATGAAAATTCATTTACTGTATACTTAAAATGCATGGTTGCCTAATAAATAATATAATGTAATCATCATGTGGTATTTATAATTTCTTATCGAATAAATCATATAATGAAAGCTCAGTTAGTGTGATTTGTTCCACACTAGATCAGTTAGCCAATCGTCTGAAACCCCCCTCAATTTCCTAATTTTAACTCAAATCTGTTGTCCATTCCTTATTTATAGTTGGTGGAAATTTTGTACAGTTATTACCACTGGTTTATGCCCATTCCTCAATGCATTTTTAATGAAATATTATTGGATCAATATGGGAGTACACACTAGTTTTAATCAGAATTATGTTGTCAAGTGTCTCCCCAATATGATCTTTGTTTGAATATCAATTCATTTTGTGTGATCCAAATATTCCAACACCCCACGTGAGGGATAAACATAATGAATTTAGGGTTTTCTAGTTTTCAGTCCTGTAAACTATTTAGGGATCAATCTCTCACTTCTTCATATTTTAGTTTTAATCCCCAGATTTAAAGGGTATGTTCCTTTTTAGTCCCTGGGAGGAACCTATACCTAATTATTTGGTTTTCGTTTTAGTCTCTGAAAGGGACTAAAAAAGAATATATCCTTTAAATCTGGGGACTAAAATCAAAATACGAGAAAGTGAGCGATCGATCCCTAAATATGTATTTACAAGGACTGAAAACTAAAAAACCCATGACTTTATACTGCATGTTGCTTTCTCCCTTTTGCCTTTGATTTGAACCATTGCCACATTTGTTTCCGCATCTTGAATATACATGGTTCCTTGAAAATATCTCCCATTTTATTATAAATCATATGCTTAAATTACACTTGAAGTAAAAGCGATCCACTGATTCTTCATGTGTCAGCACAGTTCACACATCACGTTTTTGTCCAAGTGTTTCTATTTTCCTCGGTAAGCAACTTATTCAATGATAAAATCCGTGTGAAAATCCAGATCAGCAGAAGTCTCTTGGTCTCCTAAATTTGTTTGTAATAGTTAGCGGTCTCAAGTCCTCTCAAATGATGGCCCATGAATTTTCTGTAAAACTTCTCACCAGAAAGTTAATTTTATTTAAGGAATCCATTAAATGGTATATACTTCTTCCAAATTTAGATAAACTTCTTGAAGGGTCTTCAATGGATCAATGGCCTCATTTGTTTCCATCAAAATCTCTTCTCAACCTTGGAGAACAAATAATCTTCCTTTCCCACAAGTAATAGCATTACGATATCTGACTTGAGAAGAGAAACTCGGTATAAAGATGGGAACATGACTTCCGAGGAAGAGTCCTTGAGCCAACCATGAACCATCCGCCCAGGAAAATGTCGCCATGCCATTGCTGGGTTTTAAACATGTCTCCTCCAATACATTCGATTGCTTTAAAATCCTCCCCATCTTGAAGATACTATTTTTGTGATTCATTATTTTAGATACTATTTTTAAATCCCATAAATATACTCATGCCCAGTTTGCCAGAATGCTGATTTTGCTTGTGAAAGTGAGTTTCTATAAATACTATGTTTATAGTGGATGTGTTCCTTGAAAACCTGAACTGTCAAGCTTATGAAATGACTACAGCATTAGTTTGTTGTTGATTAGATTTGGATATTTAAATTCGTAACTAGTCTTAATAAGAGGGACAAAGAATGCATCATATCGTGCCTAGTCATGCATCCTGTTTTTGTAGTTATTCTGCTAAATTGCTAATGAGGGGAAGTTTATTAATCAAAATTTTCATCTAACTGATTATTATCTGAAAGTGAATTGATTCTATTCAAGTACCTTTGACTATGCAAGATCCTTTAAAAAATGCTTTTACTAGGTTTGCAACTTCAAGTGCTTCTTTGTCTGGATGGCATTCTTCTAAATGAAACTAACTCTGATTTTCTGATTTCTCTGTAGCGGATTTGTGATCTCATTCGTAGGGGTGAAAATATAAGATATCAGGTTAGTTCTATCATTCAAAGTTCTGATTAAATTTCTTGTTTATATAAATTATTGTCAACCAAATAACTGGTTAACATACAGACATTCTTCTAATCAGACTAGTCTTTTTTTTGTCTGAAACTGATATACTCATTTGCCTTGGACTAGTATGCAGGGGTGGAGCATCATGTTGGCTACAGCTTTTTTTGTTATTATATATAGTATTTGTATTTTATAGTATATAATTTTTTCAATATATAAAAATATCAGGCCAAATATTAACGGTTAAAGTCATTTTAAACCTTAAAAAAATAAATTTATCATACTTGTAATGTCTGAGTTAAATTTGTCGGTTGAATAAATTATTAGATTCACGTAGTGAGTGGGCTTTGAATCTTATTCATCAGTTCAAATTATTTCATATTGATCATATTTATTGTTTTGATGTAAACGATATTTTAAATAACAAAATCTTATTTCAACAAACCCAATTTCCATAACAAGACAAATCTTATCTAACAAATTAGATATTTGAATAAATCAAATAAACCCTAACAATCCTAAATTATCAAAGACAATTTGCTGTCAACGTCACAAGATTCAACTCTATTAACATTTTCTTAAAATAGTTTTTTTTCTGTACATATCTTTGTCAATTCGAGTAGATATTTAGTGAATTTTTTTTATTATCTATTTTCGGTTTTAACTAGTTTGGTTTATAAAAAAAAATACTCTGTCAAATATAAGAGTGAAAATTTTACTAAAATTTTTAGTTTTAGGCACCCAAAAATAGTGTCCTGGCCCTCCCCTGCTACCATGGTGCCCTTGTTTTTAATTTACAATCATATTTGTCGGAAAAGTTTAAATATTTTCCTTCACTCTGCATCCACGGTCTGATTCTGCGATATTTCTCGGAGCATATTAGTAAAACTGGGATGCTGCAATTTTTTTGACATGTGAATTGTCTGTTGCCAGGACGTATTGATTCTTGATCGTTCTATGTTTCATGGGAGAGCAGAATTGCATGATAGGCACAGAGACATGCGACTTGATGTAGATAACATGTCTTACGAGGTAAATCATTTTTCTTCATCTGGCTTGGATTTTATTTCATAAGATGGAAAGTTATTTTATCTGAAAGTTTTCACCGTCTTCTGCAGGAACTATTAGCGCTAGAAGAACGGATAGGGTATGTAAGCACTGGCTTGAGTGAGGAAACCATTCTGAAATGCTTAAAGCAGAAAAAACATCTCTCCAATATGGTTGAAGTTGAAGTTGCCCGTACAGATGTGGAACCTTGTTGTGTATGTCAGGTAAAATATTTGGCATTTCATGTCAACTTTTAACACCATCAGCATGAAACTAATGCACCTGCTTATGTCTCGCTGAGCTGTATTTTATAGATCTAATAATATCGCGGCATCTGTAGTGAATACACAATGTGTCTTCTAAATGTTTTTTCCCCACCATTGGCAGGAGGAATACATAAATGGGGATGAACTTGGAACACTGGACTGTGGGCATGACTTCCATACTGACTGCATTAAAAAATGGCTGATGCTCAAGAATTTGTGTCCCATATGTAAAACAACAGCCTTGGTTACTTGAATATGGAAGTGATAAAGGCCATTTCAAAGAAGTTGAATGAGTAACTGCTCTCTTTTCTTTTAATGTTGCTATTGCTGATCTCGAGAGATTGATGGATGACATTCTGTTGATATCAATTTATACATTTTTTCCTTAGATTTTTTTTTGTTCAAAGAAAGAGCGGGATCCTTTGCAGCAAATGGGAACCTGATTTATTGGTGCTGCTGCTGCTGCTGCTGCTGCTGCTTTAGTTGTATGAAATATTTATATTTATTGAAGAAAAAAAATCTTATGCTCGTGATCCATGTGAGATGGTATGATTTATCTATTCAATGCAGTCTGTTTTGTGAAAGGGTGTCGTTACACGACATTTCTGCTGTCATTTTTATGGATACCACGTCTCCTATTGCATTATATATGTGTCAATATATTTTATTGCGAAAAACATAATTTATATATATATATAATATTATACGCGAGAATAGCTAATAAATTTGTTTTAAAGTCCTGAGCTTGGTGGCAGATAATATCTTGCTCTCTACACTGGAATGTTCATATTCATAAAAGCATCATGGTGAAAAGCCATTGAGAATATTATATCATAACCCATTGATTTTGCATTGTAACTGGGATGTACTATAATATGATTTGTGCCTCCATTCCATTATAACAAGAATAATGTTACATTCCCTTGTCACAGTCCATATGCAATTCTCACTTACTTTTGAGTTTTTTAAATTTAAATGTGCATTCCTCGTATAACAAAGCATATATTTTCATACACAGCACATATGAAATATATGAACCATAAAAATCACATTTCATTTAAAGAGGTATATATTTTATGAAACAGGACTCCCATATAACATGCAAAGGAAGTGTTTTGTTATTTATGTTTTGAGGACTGTTTGTGATTGGAAAGACTGATTATGAACTCTTGGCAGTACTAATGGTGTTTCAAATACACTTAGTAATCTTATGATCCAATCACAAAACCAGACAAATAAACCAATCATAAGTCCAGCCTCATCATATCATATATCATAAATACACACACTCAACATACATAACCAGTCAATTATGTAATCAGAAACGTAATATAATCTATAATATATTTAAAATATATTATGTTATGAATTGAACACATTTTTAAGTTTGTTTCATTTTTTTTGTAAATCTTTTGTCTTTACTGATTGAATACTGTTATTTTGAGTAAGAGCAAGAAAGTTAACATCCTAGGTGAGTGGCTTTCAAGCCCAAAACAATGTGATTTTCCCCCTAATGAAACCATTATTAATTGTTTTGAAATTATTTGAGGACTTGGATTTTGAAACAAAGATGGACATACATGAGCTGGGAATATCAAGTTTACTAGCAAGCAAACATAGCAACATCTTGTAATATAATATAAAAAAGATCATTGTTACACCCATGTCACCAAACAAGGTACAGAATAAAACATTTTATTGCAAAACAACTGTAAAAATGTATACACCCAATTCATCATGAAAGAATGTATTTATTTAGATAAATATATACTACAAAAAAATATTCAAAACATGCTTTGTCCTAAGAGGTAACCTCAGGAATAACAAAGTATAACTTTTTCCTGTCAAAAACCTTTACAATGGACAGGAAAGATAGCAACACTTTTCTACCACCAAAAAATGACAGTAATTCAACTTCGTTCAGATGGCTGTATGAAGGGTTGATCTCATCAATGGCTTACAACTTGCGTTCCATGCGCTTTGGTCATTTGCATTCCGTTGAGCTTTCTTGCAGGCTGAAGTTGTCAATATGATTATAACATACACATCAATATATCATTCCATAGGTTGTCTGTTTCCATTTCGTCCCCTTGGACTTCATGAACCAAAAAGAAAATGAAAAAAAAATCAAATCAAATCAAATTGAAGCATGGACTTCTATGGCTAGCTCTCATATGAAAATATTCATTGCTATACAGATTCCAGACCCATCCACTCTTTCTGACATTTCATGAACAATAGACAACAGCAGGCCCTCCCTTCACCTGCTTAATTAACCCGTATCGTCTAATGAATAATTTTCTCATAAACTCCTGCTTTATAAAATAGTGACACACACAACCAATAACAAAATAAAACAAAACAAAAAGGCCAAACTATATATTTTAGTTATAATATTAAAGCAAACTTCCCTACCAAAAGAAAAAGGACAAATATGATTATAGAATCACTAATACATAACCCCCAAATGCTGATGCTGGTAGTCAATTTCAGTTTAATAGAAAGGCAAACAAAGGAGAACAAGCTTTTCTAACAAACCTTATTACTGCATGATGGACTTGAAGAAACAAAATAAAATGTCAACCAAGTATTGTTCTATCTATGATACCCCTCAACCACACAATAAATATAATGTTCAGACTCCTTTAACAAGTGAAACTTCTACCAACAGTGGATGGATAATATAACTTTCCATGGTTATGATTTTCTCAATTAACACTAGTAAAAATTATTTCTGCCTACCTTGCGGAGACAAAGAAACTAAGATCAACAAAAAATTGAGCACTCAAGGAGTCAAGGGTGAGGAGCGATGTTCTTTATAATGGGAATATGAATTACCTGTATCAATATCTATGAGTAAAAAAGTATAAAAAGACTGAATCACGCAAGATCAATTGTTAGAAGGCATTAATGCTTCCATGTATACTAGCCAAACAACAATGTTAGATAAGTCTAGGCATCTCAGAAAATCATTATTTTAATTTGTCAATGTCTGCATATATCCTGACCAGTCAAAATTGCTACTTTTACGTGGTGTTTTCTAAAAACATCATTTAAACCATAAAACAATCCTACCTTTCTTTTTTTTCAAAAACAGGTAGGATTCCAACAAATTTCTTTTCAGAGGGAGGATTCCTAACTTTATAAAGAAAAAAGAAAAAAAAGAGAGAGAAAAACCACAAAACAACCCTGATATGTCTCAGCATTGTTAAAAAGTTTCAACTATGTTCCTCGAATAAATATCATTCTAACCTAACATTGGTTATTGCACATGTACATGCCACAACAGAAAAGGCATAATCAATGGAAAAATGGTAAGATAAAAAACATGTGCGGATGTGCCGCACTAATAAAACTTTTGCTAGAAATGAGAATGTTTCAAGAACTTGAGGAGGATATCTTCTCTAAAGGCAACACTGTGCCCATTCCATCTATTGTTAGTACACCTAACAATGGGAGTGGGAAAGAAACCACCTAATGATCTATCTGTGCACCCCCCTCATTATTTTTATGGACAGTGTTTTTTGGAATGTCAGGGGTTCCAAGGGTGCAATGAAACAATTGGAATTGAGTAGGTTTCTAAAATCTCATAAATTTTCTTTTGTGAGTCTGATGGAAACAAAGTTGGATGCTGCTGGGCATCAGGCACTAAAGAGGAAGCTGGGCTTTCACAATTCATCCCTTCTATTCTCGGAGGGACGTCTATGTATTTTTTGGAACAGTGAGCTATTAGAAGTGAGTGTCTTGGAGCATTCACCTCAACATGTCCATTGTTCTATCCTTTGTAAGCAGTCGCCCCCACAAAATTCCCCCCATTCCCCAATGAATCTGATCGCCAACTCGCAGGTATTCTCAAAAAAGGGGATACGACCCCTAAAGATGGAGTGGTTCATAGTCAACAATAAGCTGATGACTTTTAAAAATTATCTTTCCCCGTCTTTCGGAAAAAAGGAATTTTAAAAATTATTACATTTTTAATGATGTTTTGCCACCTGCGATCCAAATAATTAATAAAATTAACTTAAATGAGATAAACATGACGTGAAGATCCTTATGCACTTCGTAAAACTTTCGACTTAAGAAGCATTTATAGCCAAAGTAACCAATATGGAAATTGATCAATACCTTCTCAATATACGTTCATCAGATAATGTAGACGAGAAAAACTAACATGGCAAGCATTACCAGCATAGAAAAAACTAATATGGAAAAATTCATTGGATACAAATATACTCTAAGAGGCCATAAATTTTCTTTATCATGAGTATAACAGTAAAATCAAAAGATGATGGAGGAATATTAGAAACTTCACATGCAAAAAAAAAAGTGCAACAACGAAATGTGGGCAAGTCCTGATGTACCGATGCATGACGGGTTGAAATGGCTTAACAATCACTTGATAGTTGTTGAACACCTGAAGGTCACCCGTGATCAAAGAGGTGTTGGTTGCCATCGATCGTTGTTTTTTTAACTTTCATTGCAAAAGAATTCCGCCAGATCCACATGAACCTGAGCATACATAATGGTAGTGAAACTTGCTACATTGCAAAATGCAGAAAAGCTCAGAGTCAGAAGATAATTCAGTAGAAAGTTGATCTTGGTTCATATAAGCTTTCCTTAAGATGTTACACAAAAAACACTTAATCACTATCTAAAGATTTAAAAGGCTGCTGCTACCAAGGAAAAGGCAAGACGAATCACCAAAATTCACAAATGCAGAATAGCAAGCATAATGTCTTAGTGGTTCATCAAATCATGCCAAGTTACTTGCCAATTGAAGAAAACACGTTAAAGAAAAGCAAAAATATGATTTTAACTTTCCATTCTGCATACAGGACTAATGATGAGAGATGATTGTTAAATTAAAAAAATCATGTTTGTTTTCAATCTATTAATATAGTGGGAACCCCTAAATGTTATCAATTAATTAAATTCGATGACAGATTTTGAGATTTACGATCGACTCAATATTGCTAGACAATGTGTCAATTAGAACCAGTTAGTCATAAACAACTATGCAAAAAGAATGCAACCGTGGCTATCCGTAACTATGCACGTGATTAAGAGACCATAATGACTGATCGTCATATGATACCTTCATTCAATATGAAATATTATGAATTTAAACCCAAGATAGACATTGCATTTGCATGGAAAAGCATAGCTCCAGCATGGGTTACAAGGAAAACCATTTAAAAGTAAAAAAGATACTGTATGCCCAACTGCTTCATGAAAAATGGAGGCCTGCATTTTTGAAGTAAGAAACAGTTAATTTATGGTAGGAGAAGATTCTTGTCTACACTAACACTGGCAACATTCATATGTTGTGCATCAACTGTTGGATAATAAGATTATCCATAAGAAGAACAGATGACCTAGAACTGGTTTTATTGTTGCCTGACAGCAATGTTCGACCAAAAGACTGTTGGCCAGAAGAATCATGTCAAACTGAACTGACACAATTCAAGTTCTCAATTTCATGGCATTTCCTGGCTTCAATCAGATCTGTCTCTGACCACCGGATGAGTCCCTGTAACAATACGCAGATCTCATTTGGACATGGAAGAATAAAACAAGAAAATGCAAAATATTCCATTGAAGATCCAAAGGGTTTTCCACACACAACAAAAACATGCATCAAAAGTAGACATTTATTAAATGCCATTATAAGTGATCTCATACCTTCTATAAAACTGGCTCTTTGGGATCAAGAAGCATGGAAGGCTATGTCCACGGTAGAGTCAATGGGCATGGTTATGGCCTTCAACATTTATTTGTTCCTATTTCTTTTTTCCTCTTTTTTTCCTTTTCCCTCGTTAAGGGATTTTGAAGAATTTATAAGTCTCGGTTCCCTTTTCATCTTGATAAAGGGATAAAAGATTCCTTTATTTTCTATTTTAGAAAGAAAATCTCCATTTTTCCATTTCACGCCACTTCGCATAGAAGTTTTCAGCAAAAAAATTGTCACAGTATCCATTGGATGTTCACACATCCCCAACAAGCAAAGTTCTAGTGAAATTCATAGGAATCGTCAATGTCAGGAAGAGGAGAAACCAGATCATTCAGTTCAATAAAGCCTTCCTCAATAGCAGTCTCATCCAGCTCATCTATCATGTTGATGTCAGGATCACCACCAAGAATATCATCCAAAAATTCAATCTGCACGATCATCAATTTTCCATGAATTAAAACTCTGATTCTAGGAAATTTTAAAAAACGCATATCACATAAACAAATTTGATTTGTTCTTTCTCGAATAGGAAAGCAAAACAGCACCAATTTTTTAAAAAAAATCACTTTAATTAAGAATAAAAATTGAGCACAAAAGTTGCTTCAATGCTTCATGTATCAAAGAATCATAGAGATTCATCATCTGTTACCCATGTGAGAAAAGAAAAACATAAATCATTTTGCCATTAGAGAGCTCAGCAAACACCAATTCTAACTCACCTTATAGAAAAGCCATCACCTAAGCACCACACATATAGAGTGGTGCTAGGAGAGGAAAGACTAGATATGACACTGACATTTGGTTCTTTAGGGATCAACCCAAGCACTTTACCATTGCTCCAAGAAATGACCCCTCACCTAATCTTAATATAAAATTAGAATTATATAGATCAGTGGTTAGTAACCAAACTATAATTTTTATCAAAATTGATTTTGTGAGTGGAGCAATAGGTTGGGTTAAGTGGGAGCAATTGCACGATGAAAGCAATTGTATGCCCTTCTCTATCTAAATTTATAATTGATAACCAAAGCTTTTACGCACACACCCCCACCCTACGCCTTCAAAACAAACTAGGTACCATATATAAGTATATAACAAAAAAAATTGCAAACTCACCTAGTAAAATGATCAATCTTCCCCTACAAACCTCACTGCTGAAAAGATGATTTTGGAAGCACCTCAAATAACATCATTTCTTTCCCACAAAGGCTCAATTACTTCACCCTTTCCAACCAAATGCATTTGGAACAAGAGACGTAAAAAAAATTCTCCATTGCTCCATTGTGAGCCCAATTTCATCTTTTCTATATTCTAAAAAACTGGCTAACCTTTTTTTAATAAGAAGTTCCCATCTTTCCTCCAAAAAATATGACTAGCTGAAAAAAGCAACAAAAAAACTTCATTGAATCTATCTCCCTCCCTCATTGTTTCCTGTTTATTATTTTGTTCATTTCTGTCTAATCATTATAGAACAGCATACATGACAAATTGATAAATCACAAAATCAAAGAAAGAATTTAATGCATTGATAAAATCATGTACTATCTTTACAAATAAATTTAATATCTTGAACTTTTGTCATTGAAGACAAAAGAACTTATGGTGACAAAAGAAAAAAAAAGGAAACCTAAAGACTCATGTGTGAGGTGCATTATCTAGAGAAGAAAAAAAAATCCAATGCCAAGCTATTAATAAGATCATCACACCAAAACACTCGTGATTCAATTAAAAAAAAATCACATTATCAAATTATTTACTTATTAATAAACCAAAAGTATCTCCTCAAAAATATACGAGAATATGTTCTCTCTAAAATAGAATTAAAGTGATAGGATAGAATAAAATAAAATAATAAATATATAGAGATAGAGATGTAAGATGAGTAATTACAAGAAAAATTAATAACATTAAGTGAAATGAATCTAAAATATTCAGTTATTACCAGCTGATCAGGTTCCGCAAAGCTATGCAAAATCAGAGTTGATATAAAATCATCAAGCTGATGCACCATCAAATCATCGACTATAACTATCTCTTCGATACTAAGTTCATCACTCCAAGACATTTGTTCATACACAATCTCAACAGCACTATTGGAAATTCCGAAATAAGTATCTTCATAATGACAAATGATGACAGGAATCAAAAAATTCACTCCATATATATCAACCCCTTCATATATGGGAAACAAATCCTGCAATATGAAACGAACTTAGGTAATGAATAGAGAGAGAATAAAAAGGATGAATTAAAGAGACCATGATGATAACATTTCAGAAGAAATAATACTTAGCACAGGTTTTTTCCAACATTAACTTAAATTCTCAATATATACTATTAGATACCACTTGACTGACTTACAAATACACACATCCGCAGTCCACACTAGTTTATAACTGATTTTGCCAACGTCCCGCAATATAGTTCCCATTATTACCTATCACATTCAAGGAATCCAACCTGGTGATCTAAAGAATTGCAAAGACTGTTGGGGTAAAATGGAGAATAGGTGATATCATCCTTTCCAAAGTGGCTGTCATTTGTTGTTAGTATCATCTTTCCCCAGAGTCACCTATGAAAATTTGCCATTCAACATAATGCATCTGCTTCTATTTGAAGGAAAGGGCTTAGACACTAGAAACTTTTTCTTTCAACATGCATCTTATCAAACAGATTGTTCACCAAAATAGTGCTTTTTTTCCTTTTGTTCTCGGAGTGGTGGTTTTTTTTTTTTTTTTGAATGAAAACTGTTAGAGCTAATTAAAATCCTTTAGGGAAGAGGCTATTGCACCGTTACAGGCTCAAGTCATCTCTGAATTGTTATACTGAACTATGAAAAGGAAAATCCCAGGAACATGATGTATCAAGAATTTCCAGATAGTATGATTCACATGAGAATCATATACAAGGTGGATTCTGGTGGCACCAACTTATTTTGGAACCATAGGTGGTCTCCAGAACCCTGAACCCCTCTAGCTTATGATTTATGAACACATTTAGATCATGAATTCCCCTATAAAAAATTAATTAGCTGCAGAACCATACCCTGGGTTACTAACCGCAACAGAAAGAGCAGTGTGAAGATGGTTGCACAGTGAAATTCAGAAAGAACTACCTTTGCCTCTAAGAGGAGACTGAATACATCAAGATGATTAAGGAGCTAGGAAGGATTGGAATTCCTCTGGTGCATGAAGATCTTAGATTTAAGGTATTCAAAAAAAAATCAATATCTGTTTCTATGAGATCCTTCTAGATGTATGCAGTCGCCTCTGCCAGGATATGTAGGCTCATTGACTGCCCATCAAACTAGCAAAAACAATTTGCCAATCAAAAACACAAGGCGAGCTTGTAACAAGATGGATCTTTGCTGACAGGCATCATCACATGTACAAGCAATTAGCAATGTGAAGATGGTTGCACAAATTCAGAAGAAGAAAAAAAAAATTGCCTCTAGGAGACTGAATACATCAAGATGATCAAGGGGCTAGAAAGGATTGGAATCCCTCTAGTACATGAAGATCTTAGATTTAGGGTGCTTGAATAAAAAGAATATCGGCTTTGTAAAATCCTATTTCGAATTCACCATAAACACACGAAGATGGGCTTTATGTACATATTTGTGAATAGCCAGGTTCCACTAATGTGAGGTGCTTCATGTAACATTTGTTGTGGCAAAAAAGATGGAGGTATGGGAGTTCTTTATCTCCTTCATATGAACCTTGATCTTTTGGGAAAAGGTCTTTGAAGGCTTCTATTTCCTTATCGGTGAGGGTGATTCGAGAGAAGTATTGTGGGGGGATTGGGTAGATTGTCCATGACTCCTAAGGTAAGTGTTTGAATCTCATCAATGTGGAAAAACATACTGGACATGGCAAACAAGGATAACCTTATTTTTGGAAAGATAAGAGGTCAATGGAACCTCTCCAGAGCTCCTATTTCATATAATCTTTAGAGTGGCCTCAAACAAGGATGACCTTATTTTTTATTCATTCAAATTTTCATAACACTATTGTGACCTTATTTTTTATTCATTCAAATGTGTTCATAACACTGTTGTGTGGTAACCAAGACTTTAGAGGAACCTCAATGATTAAAAGGCGGTGGAATTTGCTTCTTTCCTTAGGTCTCTTAAGTGTTTTTTTAAGGAAATTAAGGAGATTTTTATTAATAATAATTAGATGCCCCTAAATAAGAACATGGGGAATGCCTGTTCAAAGCTAATAAAGAATAAAGAGAGAAAAGGGACTAAGAAGATGATCGATTCCCTTCCACAATTTTCCAAGTCTTCACCACTAAAACCATTAATTGCCCATAATGGTTGAAGGGGTGTCCACTCCTAAAATCATAGTTACCAAATCTCTAAGGTTCGAGGATTTTGTCACCCACGTCCACGTGTTTTCCAAGTAGAATCTTTTTTGTTGGAATAATCATTCCAATACACTGCGTGTAGAATCAACCATTAGAATTTTGCAATGATACTTTCATCCCCTCTCTTGCACCTCTTTCAGAACTAAAGAAACATTCCTCTTGAAGATATTTTTTTGGATTTGGAAGAAGAAGATAAAGTGGTGTGGAAGAGAGATCCCCAACATGGCTTCAAGGTAAATTTCTTTTATAGAGGGCTCAATGAAGACCCCTCATGAGCAATCCCAGACCAAATTTAAGGGGTGATATCCCCTTTGAAGATTATAGATGTTTAATGTGGTTGCTTTCCAATGATGAGATCCGTACCAAGACCAATCATTTGAAGTGGGCCAATGATGACAATATTATTTGGAACGGGGTGGACTTGGCTCTTAGCTCGAGATGCATTTTTCAATAATCTAGAAAATACATAGGAGTGGTTCCACAGAAGAAGAAAAAGATGACTGTAGCAACAAGGCAAAATTTCAAAGCCTTGTTCCCCATGCAGTGTGTTGGGCTATTTAATTCACACGTAATGAACTTATTTTCCAAAGGAAAGAGGATCTATGAGGAAAATATATGGGAAACTATTAAGCCTTTGCCTTGGGCTTGGATCACAACACTCCTTGGCGAGAACCAGCTTCTACAATTACAAGGATTTTAATATAGAGTTTATTGCATGCAGTTTTCTAAAAAGCAGGATTAAGCGAGGATTAATTGTGCGCCTAGGAAGAATCGGGTCTAGTCCACTTCATCAAGACAATCAAATGGTCATGGAGTAAGCGAGGTGGAGGTTAAGCGGTAATTAATCTGGTTAATCTGATTTTTTTTCTTTTGCATTTATTTTACTTATTTTTATTTTCAATTGTTATATATACATATATATACTGATATACATACACACATATGTATATACATATGTGTATACGTGTGTATATAAATATGTGTGTATGTGTGCACACATATACATACATGTATGTGTGTGTGTGTTAAGTTTTTTAGTATTAAAAAAATGGCTGATTAACCCCCCCTTAGTTCCCACCTAGCCGATTAATCCCCAGGCAGAAACTAATCAACCAACTGGCACCTAGCATTTTAGGATATTGATTGAGAGAGAGGAGTGGTCTCTTTGTTTTTCCCATTGTTTTATCCTTCATCTTGTTTGGAGATTCTTCACCTCCGTCTGTTCGAGGGGCATTATTTTTATTATAAAAGCTCCTATCTTTTCTTCAAAAAAAAAAGGGTGATAAAGCAAGAAAAATCTTGCCCAGGAAGATCTAAACCGAAAAGGATGGCCATTGCCAGCTGCACATTATTGTGAAAACATTGAGACAACTAACAGTCCCATTCAATATACATGAATAAATGGATTTAGAGGGAAATTATGGATCAGTACTGTATCCATTGACAAGCGCATACCAATGGTGATCATGTAAGAAGTGCTTGTTTCTTGCAGGCAGAGGATAGGGTAAATGCCCTCTCTATTGTGTTTCATATCTGTTGACTGTTGGTCCATTTGGTTGGAGATGGAAAAGAAAAGGATATCCAACGATTGTATGCTTGGGAGCAGTATGAAATACACAATGAATTTGAATCTATATGTTCTAAAGTCGTTGTATCATGAAGTCACTGTTTCATGAAAACTTTATAATAACCGACAATCAAGTCCCTGTTTTTACAATAGACCAACTGTGATGAGCTTCCACCTATCCTGGAAAATATAACAGCATTGCCTGGCACTGCATTGCCTCTTTTAGATTTTCTTTGGCCATTACCATTTTTTTCCATCTTATGCAAGTGTGCTTCTATGATGTCAAAATCATTTCAGACACGTGCATTTTGTAGAGGACACATTCTGTATCCCATTAAATTATGGTTCACTGGTCGTTTGTGACCTCCAGTGACCAACTATTTATATTTACTTCTAAGAAGGGCAACTGATAATGAAAAGACATTCTTCATAATGATTCTCATTAATTTACAAATATAGCATCGAAGAAATCCAATCCAACAAAGAAAACATAGACATCAATTCCGCCGCCCATTTACTATCCCACAGAACCACTTACTTCCCTTTCATTTTCCATGCTCAGAGCGCATATCACCAGCAAAGACTTCAATCAACACAACAAAGCTCGACTCCAACCCATCCCGACCACTCAATCCATGTACATCATCAACTTCCACAAAAAACAACCAATACCGTCTCCCAAACAAAAACACGAAAAAAAAAACAACAAAAAACACACCACAAAAAGATCCTTCCCTCGCATCAACCAATCAAACAAAACAGATCGATCACAAACACCTCAAACGTTTCACAGATACAGAACACGCAAAACCAAAACCCTAAAAGTAAAAAAAAAAATCTCAAAATCCAGATGAAGAAGAAATGCGAAATCAAAACAGAGAGAACAGACGTGACGGAGAGATGAAGCTCTGTAAAACATACCTGGAAAATCACAATAATCCACCCGTCCATGGCGACTGAAAGTCTGAAACAGTGAAACCTGACAAAATAAAATAACCCTAGAAAATGTTTAACTATAGGTCCCATTTTATAGTCGGGACGAAATAAGAAAGACGAAAGGCTTGCCTCGGAAGCCACTGCAGTTTCCCCCTCGAGCGCGTATGTTTTAGTGGTTCTGGTGCTCCTCTTATACGCCGCTACTTGGTTGTTGCTCTAAGTCTAACCGTCCAGGCTCGATGGATGTTTGATGTGTGGTGTGGGATGTGTTTTGGATTAGGTGAATGTTTTGTTATAATCACCGGGGGGAGAGTGGATTGTCTGGCGCGTCAAAGAGAGGGTGGTTGGTACGGATGGATTTGGGGGGACAGAATCAGGTCTGGATTTTGGGACTACGTGGAATGTCACGTGTTACGAATAAGGTCACCTCCGGTGAGAATTAGAGGAGTCTTACCAAAAGGGGAAATGATGATTGCCTGATCTTAACCGTTCATTTATATGCCTCTGCTTTAACTCGGTTTTTAGTTTTCCGAGAGTACGTTTTATTACCGATTTTCCTGTCCATATACATCACTTTTTTTAATATATACTGAAGATATTTGCAAAATCCATGATGGTTTGTTCTGAACTTTATTTGAAAATTATGATTTTATATAAAATGGTTTAATATAATTAAAAAAATTTAAAAATTTATTTTTTGTTTTATAAACATTTTTTGTATTAAAGGTTGAAACAAAAATTTTAATTAGATTTTTTTAAAAAAAAAATTGTTTAAAAACATGTTTGCACTCTTTAGTTTTTATAAAAACAGAAGTATACTCAAATGGAATTCTAAACTATTTTGAATCAAAAGCCACTGATTACATATGAGATACGAGATTTACAAAACTTACAGTAATAGGATTTGTTTTTCCCTTTTAGTCATCTTTATGCGTATCTCAGCGAATCTAGTATCAAATGAAGTATCTCTCAATAACCTCTCCAAGATATTTCAACAAACCAATCTCGCTTGAGATATATTTTATCTAGTTGACAAAATTAGATCTTAGCTAATCCAGCTAATTAAGTGTTCATTCTAAATAACTTCATCTGATGATCTAAATGAGTGAATCTCATTCGTTCCATTATTGAAATACGTTCTAATTTGCTATACGAGATGGAAGACCATGAGATCCAAATAGTTTTTCTATTTGATTATGTTTTCAATTATTCTAACTAAAAATACGTAATAATAAAATGTTTATTGTTTGAACGAACAATGAATAATGTTAAAATCAATTGTGAAATAAGATGATGATTGATATCTATTATTTTAAAAAATTTGAAATGACTTGTGGGGTCCACATATTCCCATTGGATGAATAGAGGAGAATAACCAATTCCAACCCAGACATGGAATCTCAATATTGGTTTTTGCATGTTTATTATTGCGTATGCATCTCAACAGGCTAAAAAGACTGTTCCGATTAATTCCCAATGGAAAATGATGCGTCCAGCCTCAATTACAGTCCACATGGATTTTTTTTTAATCATACATTTCCTAATTGAGGTGTATGTTATTATATAAAAAGAAACATATGTTGAAATATATTAGTGTATTTTTTTGAAGTAAAAAAAGAATAAAAAATTGTGTCATACACCATGATAAAACATATACACGATAACAACACAATATATATTATGTTATCGTAGTGTATGTGGCTGCAAAACATGCTATAAAATGAACTAAATATATCAGCGCTCGTTCCCAATTATTCTAACTCCTATCGTGGGCTTATTATTGGGATAATATTATTATAGCGGAAAAAAGAAATACGCAACTTCCATTGTAGTCTCAATTACAATGCATTCCCCCTTTTTTATATAAAAATCATGCATTTACTATTTGAAGTGCATGTTGTTAAATGAAATGAACTATATATTTAAATACATGAATATATTTTTTTATGGTAAAAAAGTTAAAAAAATTTGAGTCATACATTATGATAGAACCCAATACACTAATTAGCCCCTGTTTATTTAGAGAATAACCCCCGGAATAATTGAGAATTAGGTAGAATTTCCTTTTTTTCTTGTTTGGATGCCTAGTATATATCCTGTGATATTTTATGTAGAATAAACTGATATATGGATTTCAACCAACCCTAGAATTAAAGTTATTATGAGTTATTCCACTCAAATAATACGTGGGCCCATCGTCAAATCAACTGTCATCACCTCTGATAAATCACATGTCAAATCAATCATCATTATTTTTTAACATTTTATAAATTATTATCCACATTTTATTCACATTCTACCTAAATAACAAAAATTTTATTCTTATGTTTCTCAACGAGAATAACTCAAAACACAAATAAATACAAATCATTTTATTTTTATTTATACTAACTTATATTAAAATAACTGTATATTCAAAAATAAATTTATTATGTATTCAAACCGGGCTATCACAGTATTACCCGCGCTTTATTCTAGCCGCACCCATTCACAGAGTCCGACTCAAGCTCTGACATGATGTCGCACGAATGGCTCTGTCTTTAAACCCCCCGTCAAAAAACTTCAAATTCCGACACCCAAATCTTCCCAATACGGACACCAAATACAAATACTGGACACCAAATACAAAAACACACAATAAAAAACACTTTCAAACCCTACCCAATCAGGCACCAACAATAACTCCCAAATCCCTAAAAAATCCCCCAAATCTCCCCCAATCAATCCCTTCCAATACAAATCCTCTCTCTATTTACATCCAAATCCCTCTCAATGCACCAAGAAAACCCAAAACTCAAAACCCCCAAATCCACCATGGCCATCTCCATCACCTCCCAAACCCTTCTCCTCCTCCTCCTCCTCCCCTCCCCACCACCCCCTCCTCCTCCCTCCTCCCCCCTCCTCCTCTCCTCCGCCCTCTCCCTCCGCCCCTCCCGCAAACGCAAACGCCTTCCCATCCCCCGACCCAACCCGGACCCCTCCAAGTCCACCTTCCTCATGTCCTCCTCCACCTTCCACTACCTCCTCGGTCTCCTCGAACCCCTCCTCGACTGCCGCGACCCCCCCGGCTCCCCTCTCCCCCTCTCCCCCCATTCCCGCCTCGCCGCCGGCCTCCTCCGCCTCGCCTCCGGCGCTCCCTACGACCAGATCTCCCGCCTCCTTGGCGTCCCCGCCGACGCCGCCAGGTTCTGCGCCCGCCGCCTCTGCCGCGTCCTCTGCACCAACTTCCGCTTCTGGCTCGCCTTCCCCGCCTCCGACCCCGACCTCGACTCCGTCTCCGCGGGGTTTCTTCCGTCCCTCCCGAACTGCTGCGGTGCCATTGTCTGCGCGCGATTCGAGGTCGGCGGGGGCCGCGCCATTGCGGCTCAGGTCGTCGCGGACGCCTCGTCGAGGATACTTGGTGTTGCGACCGGTTTTCGGGGCGACCGGGATGACTCGGAAGTCCTCCAGTTGTCGTCCCTTTACAAGGGACGGGTTTCTGTGCCTCGGTATCTGGTCGGTGGCGGGAGCTATCCGTTGCTGCCGTGGCTCATGGTGCCGTTCGTGGGTCCTCGGGTCGGGTCTTCTGAGGAGGATTTCAATGCCGTCCACCGGTCCATGTGTGAGCCGGCGCTCAGGACCGTGGCGAGCTTGAGGAATTGGGGGGTCCTGAGCCGTCCGATAGAGGAGGATGCGAAGATGGCGGCTGCGTTTGTCGGCGCGTGCTCGATTCTTCACAATGTGCTTCTGATGAGGGAGGATTACTCGGCTCTCTCAGAGGTGGGGATCGTGGAGGACCGGCTGTTGAATGATCGGGAGTCGAGGTGTCTCCCGGAGGCTTTCTCAGAGGAGGCATTGGCCATTCGGAGGGAGTTGGCTGTAAAAGCAAAGGAGATCAGGGGGTCCTAGACTCCTAGTTGCAGATTCTGATGCTGGTATCAGATCATTATGACAATCTTTTGTTTTTTTTTCACGAAGATTATTGTTTTTGGAATAAATTCAAATGACTTGAAACTTGAGTCCTTCGAACTCATTGTACATTAGTTCACATCAAATTATGAATTGATGCCGGCACACCCAAATTTTCTCTCTTAAATCTAAAATATTCCATGTGGTTTTGAAAAATTTGTGTGCATTCTTTCATGACAATTATTGAGAGATCTGAATAGTGTTTCTAAGTTCTAAGTCTAACAAATCTGCTGCCATCAGAGATTGAGGTTTATCAGGGGTGATTGCATCACTTCTATCTGGTCATGATTTCTGTGCAGTTGAAATATGAATACTTGTAGTACAAATGCGTTGTCCAGTTGCATGTGTCTGGTTATATGTATATTGTGAGGCTTTTACAAGGTGTTTTGAAGCATGCAAAAAATGCTTCAAACTATATTTACATAAGAAGTAAATGTTTGAAAGCTGAGTGCATGTAAAAGAGGGTTTACTTAAGACAAGCATGACGTCTTCTCCTCCGAGATTACGGTATTTGCTAAGTCAGTACTCTGGTTTTCTTTAAAATGATCCCCAATATTTGGAGAAGTCCCCTTGACTGCAATCTAAACTTAGATAACAAGGCTCTATTTGATGGCATGAAAGAACTAGAGGAGGCTTATTTGAAACTTTTTTTGAGGAAAATGTAGGTGACTTTTATTTCAAGAAACCCCTGAAAAGAAGGAGATGGGGGATCTCCTGATGAAAGAACTAGAGGAGGCTTATTTGAAACTTTTTTTGAGGAAAATATAGGTGAATTTTATTTCAAGAAACCCCTGAAAAGAAGGAGATGAGGGATCTCTTGACAACAAAAAGAGAAGAAAGAACCTATCCTCTCCCCCAACCTTCGCCCATATGGTTCTAGGCGAAGGCTCTTCCAAAATGAATTTTACCCCATCTATAAGCATAGATAAGATCGCGGCCCAAGTATTTTCCCAATATATCCTTTAATGTTGAAAGATTCCCTTGTTTTGCATTAACCAAATGGACCAACAAATAGCATAAGGAATCAACCATTGGAACTTAGCATGATTGCTTCTATCCCTTTTTTTCCTATGGTCCGAGAACCATCTCCACAGGCCTTCCATATCCGAGAATGGACAAGTTGTCCTGAGGGCCTCCCCGACCTTCTTCCAAATCTGGGCTTATTTATAACTTTGGAGTTTGTATTGAAATACAAGTATTTGAAATCTAACAGATCCTGGATAGACCACATGAAATGTCATTCAGTGGATTTGTTGGAGAAGAAACGGTCATCTGAGCTTTTGTTTGTGGGACTATATTAAGGCAACCTCTACTGCCTTATTTCTTTATGACATGTGCCATTATTTACATTAATTGCTAATTGAGGAATAAATTTTATGTGAATGTGGGGGCTCACACAGGTATAGTAGATAACTCATTTACTAATTCTGGGGTGATCAGTTTTCATTTTTTTATTTTGCTTTGTTGCCCAATGTTGTACTATGATATTTTTTTGAACTGTGGTAAATTGTCTACCTTTCTTCAAAAAAGACTTCAACGCCCTGTGTGCCAGATAACATTGGTGCAAATATGATTCAGATGGTTGTGCAAGTCAAAAGAAAGTATCATATGCTTTAATGAGGGAGTGGATGATAGAGGCTTCATCGTCTGGAGGTCGTGTCAGATTCATTTGCAATAAGGTCATTTCAATTTCATCCTAAGATCCAGGTAAAATTTACACGGAAATATGAATGCTTATATGTTATTTTCTTTGAAAGAAATGAACTTGGGACAAAGTTCAGCTTCCTTGGAGGATTCATAAATCAGAACTTAAACTATTTTGGTAAAATATGTGGATGATCAGAAATATTTAGAACAAAATAAAATTAAATCATGTTGTATTTGAAGAGATGGAGATCTTTTAATGACTTGAATTACCAATCTAAGTGATTGTTTCTCACTGAAGTGCCTGTTTGTTGTTCTTTAGGGACTGTGCAAGACAATTATAAAATTATTCTGAACATTGACATAAATTGTCCTTTTGAAATGTTGAATCATTCACAAACTACCAGTATGCTTATATGATATGCCACACCGCTTAACAATTTAAATTGACATGATTTTGTCAGGGTTCATCTCTGATTCTGATCGAGCATTTTGGTAAATTCTGATTGCATTTCCAACTTTGATGGAATCTTCTGCTTTTATTAAACATGCTGACAAAATTCACACCAAGGTTTGTACCATTCTTTTGACCTTTCCAAATGCCAAATTTTTATTATGCCAATGGTCTCCATGCCTCTTCTTTTTATTTAATGTTTCTAATTTCAATGCTTGTAAGGTTGGTTGCCCATTTAGTATGGCTATAGCACAATGAATCTCTCATTTATTTTATGTTTTGTATTTCATACAGGTTTTACAATATGGTTCATTTTACAATATGATCTATATATAAAATATTATCTCTTATTTAATAAAATTCAGTCAGTGTGCTCCCATCTTTTATCCCCAAAATTTTTGTTCCAGATGACCCACACAATCATAATGTCTTTAGATCTTGTTGCTGGAGTGATTGTATTGAACCTTCTATTTTCTTTAGCCGTTCCTATGATGACTATAGAAACACTGATGGAAATTTTGGGATGTTTGCAGAACATAATGGGTGGGTTTATATAATAAGATAAGATTAGACTTGTCCTTCTATCTCTCTTTCCCCCTTCATTGGACTCCTCTAGCAGATCAGCCCCTTGTATCAGAATCCAAATCATGACATCTGAGAGTTCCTTTTATCTAAAACCAGGCATAATATAAACCTACCCACCCACCTGCGGGGGGGTGGGGTGGATAACACATCCCTTGTAAACTAGCCACCTCCATGCCTCCATCAAGCCTCATGGTCCAATACAAAGCCTTCTCTACTGGTTACCTTCCTGAATATAATTTATTCTGCTGTTATTTTTAGCAGAGTTTGTCTTCTCCAGACAAGATCTGTGTCATAAACTGTCATTGAATGGATAGGTAAGGTGCTGAGCTCTGAGAAACCAACATGGCAACATCTTAACATGGAAAGAAAAACTTCCATCAAAGCAAGAAAGAAAACAAACACTTGATAAAAATGTCAAAATAGAAAATTCAACTGGCTTACTTAAAATTTCCAGCTCAATTAAAAAGCATTACAATATTGGTTAATTGTGGAAAGCAGTACCTTGTCTGTATGCCACTTGGATGAATTTCTGTTTTAGTTAGTTGTCAATATGAAGTAAACAAGTGAATGGTAAGATCAATGTTTTAAATATCGATATATCGATTGGCTTTGTTTTTTTTTTTAAACCTTCTCTCCTCTTATATATCGACAACCGACCTCCTCTCCTATTATATAAACCCCAAAAACAACCGACCTTCTCTCCTTTTATATAAATCCCAAAGACACCCGACCTTCTCTCCTCTTATATAAACACTCAACATAATTTACAAATCCAAAAAACCCAACACAGATAGCAAACCCAAAAAGAAAAGAAAAATGACAGAGAGAGAGAGAGAGAGAGGTTCCATACATGAGCAATAGATGGAGTTCCAAGTCCCACCCTCTGCGAAGAGAAGAAGCAAAGAAGGCAATCCCCTACCGAGAAGGGGCCTGCTTCGGTTTCAAGGAGCCTTTCAAGATCCTCCTCGACGGCACCTTCGTCCACCACCTCATCCTCCACGCTCTCCTTCCTCTCGATCACCCACTCTCCTCCCTCCTCTCATCCCATTTGTCACCCTCTTCACCACCGCACGCGTCTGCAAGGAGCTCAAGAGCCTCGGCCATGCTCATGTCCAAACCCTCCGCTCGTGCGAGGGTCTGAAGACGACCAGGTGCGATTACCAGGATCACAGGGTGGACAGCTCCAGCTGCATCGCTTCCATACGATATATCATCGATATCGACAATCGTCGATATATCATCGATGACGTCAGCAGACTTTCGATATAATCTCGCGAAATACCCGATTTTTTGCGATTAGCTGTTTGAAAACGATATATCGACTGATATATCGATACATCGGTCGCTATTTAAAACTATGGGTAAGATAAGCACTGATCTTTTTGATCAGTTGTGAGCTTGTTAAGATTGCATTGATCCTGGTCTGGATGCTCTAGGGCTTTATAGAAATTCTTGAGAGAAGGTGTCCCAAGTTCCAAATCCGTGAAAGGTGCAATATTATTGCGTGTGTGATACCCTGATGTTTGGACATGAATATATACAAATTTCATCACTAAAACTGAGACATGTGGTGTGATTGCTGTGGTATGAAGCGAGGAAACGCATATACATGCAATTCTGAATTATTCATGCGTCACCACATTGCAGTTTTTTGAATCTTAGTTCAGTAGTATAATATTGTAGCTTTATGTTTTTTGATGATGTTGGTTGTTCAACCTCCTACACTGTTGGATTATCTCTGCACATCATTCAACAAGATATAAGATATGACCCTTGTCTTTTACAGTTATGGGTCAAGGTATGAAGAGGCATCTTTGTAATAACTATGCATTTGTGTGAGAAGGTACATAAAAAATTGTTCGATACTGGTGTTTTGAGAAAGCAAGCACAGCTACCAGCATGGCATGCTACAACAGTGATCCATGGGTAGATTAAAATTCTACAAAATATCAATGAAAATTCTTGCAGTTGCAGCAGGCGTGGCACAACAGTATTCCATGAAATGGATTGTGTGATAGGGAGCACAATGTATATGTAATAGCAAGTCTCATGTGAAGGTCCCACGTATATTAGCTTTCTATAAAGTTATCATACGATCCGAGGCTTATGCAGATTAGGAAGTTATGTTTTCATTCTGTGTATGTATTTTGATATATTCTATTTATTTATTTGTCATTCATTGTGACACAGTCAGGTTTTGTATCCCGTGATGTGTCAGAATTTAATTTTTATACAAATAGCAGTGAAATTAGAGTCTTAAAAAGTGTTGGTCTCTCCACTTTTGTTCCTTTGCTGATTTTGTTTTAAGATTCCTTAATGTAGATTTCTTTTTTGTTAATACTGATGTCTTGTATATCTTCCCTCCTTTATTTCTCTCAAATGTTGTAGATTTTGCGAAGGCAAAAGTTTATCATCTCTTGCTTTTGTGGACAAGAGATTGCCCTCTATCTCTCTCTCCAGAGATTACCTTGTGCCGAAGGGCTTCCAACTCCTGCAACTCCTTGTCTCCCCGAATCCTTGATTTTGATTGCTACAGTGGGGAACTCAAGTCTTTTCTATAGTTCAGAAAAGGTCTCCCAACTGTCTATACACTACAATAGTGAAGCATACAATGTATGAATATTAGTTTTTTGCATTCTTTTAAAGAAAAAAATACACTAGTGTATCTCTCACTGTATGCTGAACTTTTTATAATATAATATATTTTAATAGACGAATGTATTTAAAAAAAATGGTGAAGGTTATGGACGGAGTTGTACATGTTTTTTCTTAAATAAAAGAACAATGTCACGTACAATCGCGTAAATCTCCACATGTTTTTCTTTAAATGTGTATTCATACAAATAAATGTTTTTTTATAAAAATTGAAGTATATATTTCAACAAATTTATATCCACTTACAAAAAAAAAAAAAAATTAGATATTTCATCCGTATGAAGCATGCACCTCTTTAGCAAAATGTTACTTTGTGAATGCGTGACATTATCTTGAATAAAATGTCGATCATTTTTACAAACATTCTTACCATTTACACTTGTCCTAACATAATACATGATTGAATGCGAAAAATGACCTCTAAAAATGTCTTTCAAAAAATGTCATTATTCAAGTCACTTAACAATGACAAAATGTTTTGAATTTTTATTGAATGTTTATATTTTCACATTTTTATAAAAATTGTAAAAAATTGTAAAAAAGGCTAAGGTAGTGTTTAAAAACACGTTTGAAAAATAAGATTTTCAATAAAGTGGTTTAAATAGACTTTGATTAATGAAAAAATGTATTTGTTGCGCATTTTTAAAAGCAACCATTTTATATTAAAAACTAAAAATAATTTTTTAATTAAGTTCATTTTTTGTAACGAGTTTGGTGTCAATTTGAACTGACCCCAAACTATGTTACCAAAAGCACCCTGCGTATTAGTAGGGGTGGTAAACGAGCCGAACGAGCTGAGCTTTGACATATTCAAGCTCGGCTCGTTTATAAACGAGTCGAGCCGAGCTCACGAGCCTCAACGAGCTCAGCGTTCTTCTTCATTTAGGGTTTTTAGGGATTGAAAACAAAATTTTAGTATAAATGAGCCAAGTTCATGAGTTTAAACGAGCATAACTTTGTATTAATTTAATGTTCTGATTTTATAAAGGAGTTTACTCAAGTTTCAATTAAGTTTTAATAACACAAACGAATCGAATTTGAACATAAAATGAAACCCGATCCAGGTCCCGAGCCTAATCGAGCTTTTAAACTTGTTCAAGCTCGCTCATTTGTCTAAATGAACGAGCCTGAACGAGGTTAAACGGAGCCAAGCCCGAGCCGAACCTGAGCGGCTTGGTTCATTTACCAGCCCTACGTATCAGTGTGATGCATGGGCTGGGTTGAACCCAACTCGGGTCGCTCGTCCACACCCCTACGGCCCGAGTCCGGATCCAACTTTTTGATCCGAACCCGATTGAGAAACCAACACAACTACAACAACTACATAAAGGGTACAACCTTATAAACCCTAATCGCCGCAACCACAGACCCTCCCTCTCTCGATCATCCTCTCGCCTCCGCTGCTCCCTCTCTCTAGGGTTCCTCTTCCCACACCCAACCATGGCGACGCCCGCACCACCTTCGACTCAGTCCGTCCAGTGCTTCGGCCGCAAGAAGACGGCGGTGGCGGTGACCCACTGCAAGCGTGGTCGCGGCCTCATCAAGATCAACGGTTGCCCGATCGAGCTTGTCCAGCCGGAGATCCTCCGCTACAAGGCCTGCGAGCCGATCCTCCTCCTCGGCCGCAAGCACTTCGCCGGCGTCGACATGCGGATCCGGGTCAGCGGAGGAGGTCACACCTCCCAGATATACGCCATCCGACAGAGTATCGCCAAGGCCCTTGTCGCCTACAACCAGAAGTACGTCGACGAGCAGACGAAGAAGGAGATCAAGGACATCCTCGTGAGGTACGACCGAACCCTCCTCGTCGCCGATCCCCGCCGCTGCGAGCCCAAGAAGTTCGGAGGTCGCGGTGCCCGTGCCAGGTTCCAGAAGTCCTACCGTTGAAAATGGATCCGATTATTGCGGATCGGTCAGTGGTTCGGTCTTCTATCGATCTCTGTTTTTGTCGTTGTCGTTTGTTTCAGATATTTGGTTATGTGTTGGCTGAGGTTAATTTATGTTATGATGGATTTTGTCGTGGATATTGTTGAATGATGAATTGTTAGGTTCTATATCGTTGTTTTTTGTTTTGTTTTAATTTGGATGTTTTGTTTTTGGATTTGAAGATTATGGTTTCTGGTCATTTAAGGTTATGGTATGATGGTATGGACTTTTTATTTCTGTTTTTCTTTTGCAGTAGTTTTGGTAATTGAGAATTGGATGTGATAGCTTGTGATGATAAAATATATGGATGGCCGTGGGACTTTTTTTGTTATTGAGAAAATAATTGTGTGTATTTTGAATAAATCAACTTTGTTGTAGGTCATTCTATTACAGATTCATTTGTTGTTTTGCTCTGATTGTCTTTAGTGTTTTAGTTGTTGTCATTGAGTAATAATTTGTGTTGCGGTTTATCAAGAAGGTGCTCTGTGTGGGCTGATATCCAACCTGCTTCTGCAAGAATCCGTTACTTGAGTGCACCGTTTTGTATACGTTATAATTTATTTTTGTATATTGTCATTACACTTAATACTCCTGTGCTTTGTGGAAATTTTTATACTGCTATTAGTAGTTGTAGACAGTATAGAAATGCGTTAAGAGAATGAAAAACTGTTTAGACAATTTGTTTAGATGAGGGGTTCTAATTTCTTTCATTATGAAATGCATGCACATTATTTGCAAATGTTATATAGCAAATGTATGAGAGATTGATATGCTTGATATTTAAATTGTTTTTTCCCATCTTGATTTTGGTGAATGCTTGACACAGTTCTACAAACTCTATAATGAATTTGGATCACACCATTGAGTCTTATTGCAAACTTCACATTCTTATTTTTTGAATTTGATCCATTGTTTTGCTGTTGCCCCTTTCATGGTCTTATTAATTGAGTGTAATATGTCTGTACATTTTTCCTTTCTTTTTTTCACTTTATTTTTGGTTTATCAGATTTTAAAAGCATTTTAATAGGGGAATTGAAGTCATTACCTTGCTTCCTCTAGTTGTCTGTTTATCTCCCAGTTATAACTTTTCTGAAATTCTGGATTTGGAAGAACAACATTTGGTTAAATCATCGTCACTTCATCTTTTTGAAGATATCCTCCTATATTGGAGAACAATCATTGAGTCTACTATGTTCCTTTTAGGTATAAATGTTAACCAAGTGCTTGTTCCATTTAATCATTAGAGGTTTGTGTGATCTCATAAATGATAATATCTAAAGAGTTCCAAGGTGTTTTGGGTGGTCATCCAATCCATAGTATGAATTTTAGGTGTTTAGAGGGATGTCCTGAGTCTCACTTTGGCTTATTTCTTATTTTTTTTAGTTTGTGTTGTCATATGAAAATGCATAGAATGTTATTGTTTTTTTCGTTTTAATGGAGCTGTGGAGCTAGAGTTAATTTTGCTTCTTTTGCATTTATTGAACTGTGGTGACGGGTAGTCAATTCATTTTTTTTTCAGTGAGTTAGAAAAGGGTAGCTTAATGTTACACTATTAATATATGCGTTAACTTTTGGGAAATGAAATTGAATGACATTGGACTTGTCAAATAATTAATATTTGTCATATCCATGATCTATATAGCAGCTTATTTTTCTAAGAATGGAGGATTGGAAAGTTTATCATTGGATTTTGGATTCAACTGTTGGAAGGTTGTTCGGATCATTTAGGGTGTGTTTGACACTTAGAATTTAATAATGTTATTATTATTTAGAATACAGGGATTTCAAGAATGTTTGATTTTAGCCATGAGTGGATTTATATTTCAGTGATGCTGACACTCCCAGTAATCCAACTATTGTGAGATTTGGAGAATTCCACCCCCACCCTGGAACTGGAATTCTAGAAAAAATTTAAAATGGTGGGATTTTGAAAGCATTAATGATAAGACTTCCATGGCATTCCAAATAATGCTCTCATCCATCGAAACAATGGATTTTTTTAAAAGAAATTGGATTATAGGCTAAATCCCTGTCAATTTGGCTCAAACAATGAGGATTATTGTTAATGTCCCATCTAGACAGACCCAGACTTTCAAGTGCCCCTATATTTAGCAGTGATACGATGTTAGGGAGTTTTTTTTCATTTAAACATGACACAGCTGGTACCTCTTGAGTTCTTTGGCTGCTTTTTTTGGGCTTCATGCTGATATAATTTTTTTGAGGAATTCTTCTTATCTTATAATAATTGGGAAGCTTGTCCCATTGCTGGTGTTTAACATATTGACGTTTTTTTTGTTTGTTCTGTAAGTTTAGGGTGCTTTAGCATTTGCCCCATATTTTTTTGTTTAATTTTGAATACGTGAGGAGTTATTGAATAGGTCCATTTTGCTTGTTCAGGTTTTCTTTCTTAGTTCTGAATATTCTGAAGATATGGTTCTTTATTTTAGACATTTTCCTGTTTTCATTTTTTTTGTCAGGAAAATAGAGCACACACACACACAGACAGGACATTGTATTCTGTTTGTTAGGATATTGCATGTAAATGAATCATGATATTTTATAAATGTCCTAACATTTATCTATACAGCCATACCTATCCTTTACCTTCCACTGATGACTTTGTTCCATGTTTTTGCTTCTCTCAGATATTATGTTTTCTCTATGTGCCTTGATTGCAATTCTCGTCTTTCTGTATAGTTCTTCACTTTATAGGTGTGATACCCATTCTAGATTCTTTTTCCCTGAGTCGCCACTTGCATTATATTGATAACAAATCAGCTTGTGATTGCTTTTGATCTCTCATTTAGTTACTTTAGTTACTTCTACACATTGCTCTAGGCAATTCATTTGTGTTCTTCTTCTTTCTTTATTTCCTTGGGTCTAGGAATGCTCAATCTTGCCTTATTCTTCTTTCTTGATTACTTTGCATTTATCCCTTATTGGGCAGACGGTTCTTGGACATATTGTTTGTCTGCCTTAAGTAGTTGGTCACTTCGGTAGTTTTCTTATTATCATTATCAGAATGTGAACTAATAGGAGCCATTTGTCTTTACTGTGGGTGCTTCCCAAATGTCCCTCATCAAACTCCAATGCCCTATAAACATCAATGGACGATTTCGGAGAAAAAAATATACCAGCTTAGCTGAAATATCCGTTCTCTGCTTTGACAACTGAAATCATTATGGGGTCATAAAGTGCTTTAATTTGGAGAATTGGAATATCTGTTCTCACTTTTTTCCTCTTTAGGCCTCTAGTTCTTATTCTGTACATAATTACTATGCTTATGTGGTAATACCTGTCCGGTCAATAGTCTCCTTTGTCTATAGGATAGTGTGTGCTCCTCTTGTGTCTCCCCAGTCTTCCTTTGTGGAAGGTGGCCTTTCGCAGGTGTTTTTGATGTGTATATGCCAATTTGGTTGTTGTATACGGTGTCCTTGTTTTTCTTGGCCCGTGCCCAGAACCGCCGACACGAGCACACCACCCAAACTTTGATACCAACTGTGGCGGCCCGTGCCCCCAAACGCCGACATGAGCGCGTCACGTGCCTAAAAACTCATCATAATCTCTCTTTTTTTTTTCTTTTTTCTTTTCTAAAACATCGAAATGTCCACCCTATATAATCTTATATGATAACAACCCTGGGATAACATATAATCAACAAGATGTTATATGTATCTTTTCTAAAAAATTTCAAATGCTTCGTCTGATTTGATATTGCTCTATTTTAATTTTTTTCTTCAGTCATTCGGGCACCGTAGCTTAACTCATCATACTTTCATATGAGATGATACGTAAACTGTCGACTTCAATTTTAGGAACTGAAAAATATCACTATAAAGTAGGTTTTGAGAGTCCATTCTACTTATTCACTGCCTGTATTTCTGATAGGTTTGGGGAATGAATCCCATGTTTTTTCATACTTTTCACTGGATGTGCATCGTCTGCATGGTTAGGTCTTATTTGCAGTGTGAAGATTTCTTATACTGGAATATTTGTTATTCCAACTGTTTTGAATACTAAATTCTGGTAGCTATTTCTATTTAAAAGCAAAAATATCTATCCTTCTTCCTTAGGTGGAATGCATGTAGCTCTTTTATTTCTTCTTTGGTTGATCCGGATATAAAATGCAATAGTTATTCTATGGTTATTTGGGGGTATAATTGGGTTGGAGTATAGTTTAACACAAAGGTACGGGTGCTCTCTTCTTCTTCTTTTTTTACCATTTAAAATATAGTTCTAGAAATCCAATAAAACATAAATTTTTTTAATATATCTTATTAAATATTTTTTTATATTGATTAAATATAGATTCATTCGATTCGAAATGGATGATATACATTTATTTTAAAGGTCAAGTAATTTTCATACGAGAAAAGTCCGAGCTAGATGTTACATTTTTCTATTCTCTTATTAAGTTGATGCCCACAATTATTCCGAACCCATATCTTATCCTAGTGTGTTTTTTTCAAATGAATGTACACTAATGAACAAAGTATATATATCTTTAAAGAAAAAATGAAAAATATTACATCCATGTTTTTAGTCTCAATTTTTAGCCCTCGTTTGCTTACATAATAAGCTTCATAATAATAAAAAAATTAGTTAGAATAGCCGATTTATCTTGTTTTGGAAGATTGGAATAATCTGTTGTAACATATACCAGAATTACCTTGCATAAATCAGAGTCTAGATTTCATGTTAAGGGTGGAATTAAAGTATTCTGATTTAATCATGCACTTGGAATATGCGGGTTTTACATGTCACTTCAATTTTTATTTTTTTTTATATCAAAGACCAAAAACACCCCTAATGATTAAAAGTAAAGGAGAAAAAAACAAAAGCTTAGAGAATTAATATACATATCTTCTCAACCCAATAAAACGATCCGAGCGAATATTATACACTTTCTTCGACTAGTCGCCACTTATATTATGGTCTTAAGGTGTCACCAGATATTAAACCTTGTTGAAGACAATATAATATACTTGCATGTAGTCCAATTACAATGTCTAAATAATTTGATATAACATTTATATAGGATAATGTTCCGGTGCAGTTA
The DNA here is from genome assembly GCA_030737845.1 of Acorus calamus. Lineage (NCBI taxonomy): Eukaryota > Viridiplantae > Streptophyta > Magnoliopsida > Acorales > Acoraceae > Acorus > Acorus calamus. The sequence continues at coordinate 31,345,380 of CM060874.1, read as the reverse complement.
TAACATAATATAATATATATAACATCCAACCTACCTCAACTACTCCAAAAAAAAAAAGAAAAAAAGAAGAATATTAGGCCCTAAATAAAATCTCTCAAAACGAAATGAAAATTTTATGTAGATAAACGAAAATGAGTATCAAGTTCCTAAACAAAATAGAAATAGCAATTAGACAATTGTTTCAAGGCATATATACTTGCATTGAATTCATTAGTGGAGAGAATTCTCATATGACAAAAAAAGCAGCATTTATTTTGCATGAGTAGATATATAAAAATCATTAGTGCATATTTTATTACATTGAATTATATATCTTCATAAAAAATAAAAAAAAATCAGAACATGTGGCTCGGCATGTATGTTACTGTCCCTAACATTATCCAAAGTAAATGGAAAAGGTCACGTGATTTCATAAATAACTAATGAATTGAATATACTATTTTTCGTATTGATGATCATATACTTTGCCCCCCTTTTTAAAAAAACCTTTCCTAAATATATATAGTTATGTAACAACTTTAAAAACACAATAATCTGAACATCCGAATTGGGATGATCTGAACTTCCAAGAATCTAAGAACACAGAAGTACAGAACAAACTGTTATGACCTCTAATTCTCAATGCATTAAAAAAGGTGACCCATTTGGATCATAGCACAAACTAATTCTCAAACACTCTTTCTGCAATCCACACCTATCCCAGTAGAGATTCATGGACAATACCAGTCACAAGATCAATGAATCTGTGACTCAAAAGAAATGGAGGACTATTATTACACACAATGGAGAAAGGGAATTTGTCAAAAATGAGTGTTTATACAAAAATCCTCTCTCAAACTCTCTCCATAACATATTTTTTGAAGCAATCATTTAATCTTTGTATAGCACAAACTTTGCGATATCATGCATCCCAGCCTCTCCATAACATTCTGCAATTCTCTCCACCGTATCATCCCAATTCCCCTCAACAGATGCCAAATCCAACAAAAATGCAGCTTCATCCAAAGCTACCTATATGTTTAGATAAAACTGGGTGTCTCTCAAATCAACTAGAAGGAACGTATTCAATTTGAAAATTTTCTGTTTCCATTTTAAAGAAATATCATATCAGTGAGTGCATACCTGCATAGGTTCTTTCCCCTTCTTTATATCTTCCTGCTTACCCTCTTCTGTCACCTTCTCTTTAATGTACTCAATTTGTTCATCATCCCATTGTGCGATTTCAGCGACTTGCTAAAATAGGTTAAACAGAAGAAATAAAAATTTAATCATGTATAAATATAAACCCTGTTTGGAATCAATTTTACCGCTCTCAATTTTTTTTCCATTAAAGTTGTTTAGTTGACTTTTACCACGTAAAAACAAAAATATAAAATGCAAATGATAAAATTTAAAATCACCCATTAGGTCCCATCCCGTTTGGAACTGATTTCCAAAAACAGCTTTTTCATAAAATCTGCTCTCAATTAGTTTTTTTCATAAAAAATGTTTTGCCAACTTTTACCACATAAAAACCAAAATCTTAAACCAAAAGCTAAAATTTAGAAACATATGTTAGGAAGTAATTATCTGAAAAATGGCTTCATAGAAACAGAATCAATTTCACAATTGGTTCCAAACGAGAGCCTTATGCAATGAGGACACAACAACATCAGATTTCTTTACTTGGTATTTGCATCCTAGTGTCCACCATGGTGACTTCAATGCCCCACGAGCCGCATCTTTTGCTTCTGGATTACGCCCGACCCTGGAACAAAGCACCAAAAGAACTTCTCAATATTATGAAAAGAAATGTTTGAATCTTCAGAAATATGACTTTACTAATTGATACAAGAGAGAATTAAATGAAGCTTTCTACGAACTTCAACAAAACCTCTGCATTGAAAGCAAAAGGCCGTCCGAACCCGGGGAAATGACCCCTTGTGTAGAATTCTCCAGTCACCAGTGCGGAAACCTTATATTAATTGAAAATATGACAAATATCACTAACTTCGTGGGGTCATCCACAGAATCTAGAAAGTGAATCCACAAAAGATATATACACTCACATGGTCCCCATTCTCCAAATGTCGGGCTACCTTACGCTCAATGACATCCGGGAACAATCCAACCTACACTAGATTATATCGTGACGATTCATGTTGCAATTTCAGAGTGAGTCATAGTGTTATGCATGATTACCTTCTTAAGAAGATAGATATCAACATCTTTGATTTGAGATTCCACAAAGTCACCAATTCTATACAGTTTTTCACCAGCCCCAGGTGAAGCATCATATAATCTGCCACTACTTTCCTGGGAGAAGCCAGCATCTTCCTCCACCAGGATTCTGTGGATATATTGATCCACCTGCAAAATGTGGAGATTGATCTTTAGTTTAAAGAAAGAAAATAAAGCGAGATATAAATCAGTAAAATTATCAAAATGCTTTTCTTATTTTTATAAATTAGGGTGTCATACATTTTTGGCCTTAAGCCAAACTCCATGCTGATGGACTTCCACAACTGGCATCTCCATCCTGCATGTTCAGAGATGTAGTATGAGGACTCAGATATGGGCCATTACGATATTTGTTTTTTTTCAGACGATGACATAAGAGGACATCAAATATTATCTACCCAGGGGGAGCTGTTGGCCACCTCAGCAGGGCAGTGACAGTACCTATAACCAAGAGGGCATATTCAAGATGATGTCTTGTGATTGAAATTAGTTTAGCTAACTAATGAACAACTGAAGTAATGAAAGGAAAAACTCATCTCAACCTGACTTGCTTTTGGATAGAGGGATAACAAGGGGGACAAATCCTTGCTTGGCTCCAGGAGAGAGAATGTTTTCACCTATAAGAAAATCAAATAAGCAGGGCAGGATAAATATTTTTTAGTAGTGATGAATCCAGTGAGATTAACATACATTTTTTTTGTTCAGGTAAAGATTCTGCATATGTAAACGCATATTATGAATTGAATTTGTTTTAAAAACCACCCAAGTAATGTTAGAAGAACAAGCGACTGCACGTGTCTGGGAAAGAAGGGCCGAGTGCTGCAATCCTCTAGATTCTAAAATCAAAGAATTTACAAGGAAAATTCAGATAAGAGCTATAGGAACAGGGGCTAGGTTGATTAAAGAGATGACTGTGAACCCTTTTTATGGGATGCAGAAAAAAAAAGAAGGATTTGCATATGAAATATAACAACACCGATAATAAATAACAAGGTTTTTGATATTTAAGAGGCTCATACAAAAACATGACAGGAAAATTTCTATCCCTCTCCTTTTTATTAGACTGAAATGGCCTAAGTAAATCGTCATAAGAATAATGTGAATCTTCTAGGAAGGGTAATAAAAACCTACAATAAGAGTAGTAGTTTGAGTGCCTTCAAGGTTCATTTACCTCTAAGGAAAGAAGAAACATATTCTGCAGAACCTTAACGTAATTACTTACTATTTTGGCACCTAGCTTTAATTAAAGCCTTTTTAATTTTTTTTGAATAAAAACCTCTTTTCAATAGGTTAGTTAAATATCCAAGAACTTGTTGTTGAAGACAACCTTGCATAATAGGACCTTCAATGTACTACAAATTGTCCTGCTCTGATACATCAGTTTAAACAGGTAATTGAACTGATATAGAATAAAAAAAGACCCAAAGTACTACCATGAACTGATCTTTTTACCATTGCTGACTCGTACAATTAAGAACTTCATGATAACTGGAATAAAAATATTTGAAAGAGAAACACATAATTATATGAAAATGAAGAATTATCTAAGATATACTCGGCGACCATTACTTCTCAGTATACACAATAGTAAAAGTCATGTCAAAATTTCAGTTGAGTTCTACCTTTTGTGCGGAATATGTTCAATAAATACTGGAGATGCTCAGGAGGGTTGGTTGCTGCCACATCTTTGATAAATGATATGTGGTCTGTTCATTATGCAAGCACACAATGAAATTCATAGTTAGTTAGATAAAAATAATAAACTCGAGATGAGATAAACAAATAAATAGAATGCAAGCAACCTCAAAAGCGATGAATCAATTGTTACATACAATTTCTTTATAATTTCAATATACTCCGCATCTACACCTTTCTTCCCCAACCTCCCTCAAAACAATTCTCTCTTGGAACACCACAATAGTTTTATTTCCGAGTCAACTAGTAATATTTTTAAATTCATAAGTTCCACAACTAGCCACCCGGAAATGTAAGTTATGTAACCGGATTGATTTTTCAGTGTTCATCTCAATATACACATCATTACCCACTTCCATTATTCTTCAAACCATCTTTAACCTCTTCTATGCATACATTAGATGAACATCAATACATGTTCTCTTCACTTATCAAGCATCTCCAACTATCGCTTTTCAACTAAAATAGAATGTACATCTAAAAACCTTTTCCAGGAGAAAACAACCCAAAAGTTTCACAACCACAAAGTTCATTGAAATTTTTCACAATGCTCATAGAAGTTTGGTGGTGTTACCTCATACCCATTGTATCTATTAAATGCAAGTTGTTTACCACATTTTTAATAAGTTTTTTTTTTTTAAAAAAAACACTAGCCCCAATTGTCGCAGTCATCAAAGTTTACTAATGATCAGAATCCATCTAAAGTATGGTTAACTCATTTTCATAATTTTCTCATAACATTCATAAATGTACACTTACCATAGCGAATGGAACCTTTACCAAATCTATTTGTTGTACACACAATTTGTGACTACACATAATTTAACCACAAACATGAAAAGTTGCAACTCCATTAACAATAATATCACTAAAAAATAAAAAAAATAGAGGTCTAAAAAACAAAAATAAAAAGCACCCATCATTCTCCTGAGCAGAAATCAACACAAGATTCAATCTTTTTCAACAACCAATCAAAAACCCAATATACATCTATGAAGAAGAAAAAGGAGTGCAGTGGGTTGGTACCTGATGACGTGGAGGTGGTGAGAGGTGGAGATGATGGAGAAGCGTAAGAGCACCTCGTCGGAGACGCGGCGGCGGCACGGCGTGAGAGTAACGCCGGTGCGGCGGAGGGGACCCTGCTTATGACCCCACACCCAACCCTCATTTTGTGTTTGTTTTTATTTTTATTTTATTTTTGGCTGTTTATCTATGAGTGGGGGTCTGTTGATTTTGTGGTGGAGGTCATTAAAAACGAGAGGATCTCACTTTCTAACGAGGGTCTGTTTCTGAAAACAAAAATCTATCTTTGTTTTTTGGAATTTTGTTTTCATGAACACCTTTGGATAAAAATAAGTTGAAATTACTAGGTTGTCAAAAATCCCTCTCCAGTTGGTTTTTTTTTTTTTTTAATGTGTTGGAGAGACCACTTGTGGCTAATCTTACGATCAAGTTGAAAATGCTATCTCTGTCTGTTTGTCTCGTCCCAATCTCTCTCTAGAGTTAAAGTACGAGCTGATGTTTTACTCGGATCCAGTTAGGACTGACTTAGTCCGGTTAATATTGAACTATACAATTTATGAATTGAATTATACAACCCATAAATCAAACTGCAAAGACAATTATTGAATACAGTGTCAATCTCTATATAGTTCGATTCATAGGCTGTATAGTTTGATTAATAAACTGTGCAGTTTCATACTGATAGTACCAATGGTATCAGGCTTGATTGTGAGTTTTGTTAAAATATATGTGATTATATTTTAAAAAAAATAAACTAGTCTATCTTAATATATTTTAATTTATATAACATATGTATTTTAATAGATGAATGTATATTTTTTAAATGAAACTAGATGATAGATGGATCATTTTCCTTGAAGGAAATGTGATCTTTTTTTAATCTCAACATGTTTAATTTTTTTTTAAATATGCATCTGTCAATAAATGATACACTTTCATAGAAATATAAAACTGATTATTTACATATAACCTAGTAGAGATATCACAAAAATGAGGATATGACTTCAGCAATCCAATCGTAATTCTTTGTTTAACCACACCATAATGCATTTATTATTTTTCCTTTCTTCTTTATCTAATCAAGAAATTAAATAAAAATCTCTATAAAATTAGAGTTACTTTTTCTTCATTAGTTAGATACCTGTTATAAATTATTATTGATCAAAGACTATTCTTATTACTAATAGTTAGACTAGTTGAAGGGGACTAAAATCAATTTCCTAAATTTTTAAAGAAATTAGTACATTTTTTTTTGTAACATGGGACCCAATGAGATGTGAATTAAAATGTTCTGAACCATTCAAAACAATTCCCTAAAGAAATTACATTGAAGACTCGCCTAAGATTGAAAGTACAGAAAGATCTACGGACATACATTCGTTCACTGAAATACATACTCTTATAAAAGTGAAATATACATTGAAATACAATAATGTTTTTTTTTTTGAAAAAAATTAAAAATTAATTTTCATACCCTTCGATAATACAGTATCACAATATATATCACAAAGGAAACCACTTCTCGATCACAGACGAGTCTCGTCTGCAACGCTCATATCAAAATGGTCCCACAGTTTGTGTTTAACACCATGTCAGAATTTTCAATACCAAGCATGATAAAAAGAGGCACATAGGAAATAACATTGGAAAAAAAAAAACTTTGGAACCATGATCCTTAATATTCATTCCCAGATTCAGGTAGTGAAACCTGCTGTGGACGATGGGATTGACTTTCTCCATTACGAGGAGTGGGAAAAAAATCACATTACGAAATTGCGAAATCTTCCTATCAAGCGAGCTTCTTAGCACGGCCACTAGAAGGAACCAAGTCATCCTTTTTCGCACCGGAAGCTTCAGGTTTCCTGGCCCAAGCCGGAGCTCGATCCGCCTCGTATCGATAATCATAAAACAGCTCCTCGCCCGCACCTATCTTTTCCTTTGCATATATACCCACTCTGTGATCACCCGCCACCATAATAACCTTCGCGTAACAATTTGGATCAGGGGAATGGTTTGCAAACTTCAGTTTGTCGCCCTTCCGATAAGCATCCAGAACAAACTGCACCAAAAGAAACCATTGAGAAACTTCTTCTTTTTTTCTTTTCTTTCTTTTTTTTTTTTTTTTTTTTGGGGGGGGGGGGGGGGGGTCATTGACATGCCTGATCATTCAAATTGAAGAGGAATGATGAGTTTTCACGGTCATAGATCTTTCCGCGTTTATCGGCTTCTCGGTGTGAAATCAGTTCTCCAGTGTACTCCCCGAGATATTCGTGTTTGTTTACGCCATTCTGAGAATTTGGTTTGCCAATCAGGGAGTGGAATAAGAATAGGAAAGAATGGGGGCTGCAAAACTTTAAAAAGTACCTTTAAGAAAGCCCCCCAGCCAGACACATCAGATCTTCCGAGCAATACCTGTTGGCATATGAGGGATGATGTTATTTGGCAATATGAAGTTTAATAGAGTTTAAAGACACCAAATATTTAATCCATTTTTTTTTTATTTCTACTCGATAAAAAGGATGTGTCTCCACAAAAATAAAAAAATTTAAGTTCATGATATCACTATAGTAATGGTATAATCACACCGTCAATATATGCTGATCATCGCAGGATGAGAATCTGGACTTCTTTTGTTTTGTTTTTATATAAAGGAGCAATCTTATTAAAAAAAATTGCCCCTGAATAATAGGAGACGAAGGATCTCCCTACAAAGATTTTAAAAAAGGAACAAAAGGATTAAATGTTAAAATGCAATAATTGGGGTTAGGCAAACTCCCACTAGGATTCTGGACTAAAATATTGAAAAGTTCAAAATTGGAATACTCAAGTCCACGAAACATGGTCTAAAATAGTTTCTATAAAAGCTTCGAGAACTCAACTTTTCCACAAAATCTTAAAAAGTCCAATTTGAAAAGTGGAATTAAACATGGCTTATGTTGCAACTCCATGCTCTTCAAGTTCCCCACAAAAAGAGGACAAGACAAGAGTTATTAGCCATAGCTGAAAGTTACATCACCCAAACCCTATATTGCAAATTTCAAATCATAAAATGACTCACATCCCTGCAATCTTCCGTTATTTATATTTAGTGGCTTGTTACCCGTGGATATGATAACCAGTTGTGTAGAATGGTTTTCACTATTTCAATATAGGTCTAAACCTACAGGTGCCTCCCATCAATTGATGCTCAAGAGGGGTAAAAGCTACATTAAAGAAAAGAACACCTGAAAGAATATAAGCAGCTCTCAATGAAAAGTAACCGGTAAAGAATAATTACCCTTTGTTGTTGTTTGAGAAGAAGTTTCATATTCCGGCATTCATAATTGTCACCTCTTTGAGTAGGACCTCCAAGGCTACCATCACCACAACTGTTAAGGACATAAGCATGTGGAAGGGCTGAGAAAAGGTAATGTTTATTTAAAGAACTAGAAAATGTTAAGATAAATGAACATACCAATCAGAAGAGTACAGCAGATTAAACTCCCTAACAAAGGGCATTGATGAAATTTGCAGAATAAAAGTAAATTTGTAGATTAATGTGGATGCACTAAAATGTATGAATCCAAAGCAAGGAAGTACATATGTTTGTTAACCTGGAAAGCTAATTGGTATTGTTTATCGAAGGAACTCTCACTATTCACCAAGCTGTGCTGTAAACAAATTTTTATATTGGCGTACCAAACTTAGATGTGGGTGCATATGCATCAACATGGCGATTATAAAACACCGGGGTTTAACAGTTGATTTGACGGCTTATGAACAAATCAGTATACAAGAATTTTAGAAACTATCATGAATGCTCAGGTGATTGAAATGTTATGCTGACACAGGTAAATTGAATACATGAAATGTAAAATTAGCTGTACATTTGTCAGATGCAATAACATAGATAAGTTGAGCACTGATTCTTCAACTTCGAACTCCTTATTTCTTAACAATGCTTCAAATTAAAATCCACAAATCTAATCCAAAGCAGAAAGTGGATATCTGCAACCCAAGACTGAAACTTTTGCACTCACAAAAAGTTATGACAAAAAAAAAAATTACATGAAAGTTCCAAGTAACAGCACTTTGAGATCTTGAGGCTAAAAAGAGGTTTGACCATAAAAAAAATAAAAAAAAAACACAACGATCCTGTGCGGAAATAATTTTCAACAAATGGAAACTCACCCAACCCAGCAATTCCTACACACGTCAGGATCACATTCTCTGTCAGCAGCAAAGCATGGGCATTGGCGGCTTCGACATTGACTTTTTGCACAATGGCACCCTCTAAACCTGTTCTTGCAAATCTTAAAACACCTGAATTAAATAAATAAAGATTTGATCCATTAGAAATATTGAAAGTGCAAAATAACGTCTAAAACAAGCATCAGCACCAAAACTCGAAATGACAGATAGAGAGAGAGCCATTGACTATCTAAAGCTTGAGTTAGTTGAAAAAACTCATATATTTGGAAAGCTTCTTACTGTGCATTAAGAAAAATAAAAGTACAAGCCTGTGAGTGTAATGCTGACGTGTTCAAATCTGATTGGTTAAACAACTCAATCAAAACCTTAGTGAATGAACTGAGTTTTATTGTGTCAAAAATTTGATCTCTTTCCCTTTCTTCATTCCATTCTCCTCACATCCACTTCCTCTCTCCCTTCACACCCTCTTCCTCTGTTACATATTCCCAACATAAAAATAGCCAATAATAAAATAAATAATAAACCCTTGGCTTAGCAAATCTCTATCCACTTCATTTATTTCCTCCTCCTCACACAAAACCTAATTTTTTTAATCCATATCTTCAAATACTAGTCCAAAGTGGGCTTTGGCCCTGTGATTTAATATATAGGGCTAATAGCCTACCATTTCAATAATAATAATAAAAAAACTAGTTCAGAAAATGGGAACCTTAACCATAGACGACCCATTTGCAAAATTTGGTAGCAAAGCTTAAAACTCCAATGTTGAAATCTCTTTCATGAAGAGAAGCAACACTGAGAGTCACGGGATCCATGAAATGAGGAAAGGATCAATCAGCTAGAAGGATGGGAACCCTTGCGCAGAAAACCAATGATGGATTCAAAAAAGTTGATGATCAAACTTACTGAGATCCGTGAATTCTGAAGAAGATGGAGCTCATGAGGCTAATTTCATATCTTCATCCTCCCTCCTTTTGTCTTAGACGATAAGGCAATGAATTCAGCACTCAGCACTTTAGTCAAAGCAAAATTATATTTCAAACTGGTCAGCATCATCTGCCCGTTGCTGCAGAATCACAAGGAGATGGAGCAGGTCTTCGTACATATATTTCAAGTCCTCTTGAGGTAAATCAGACCTTTCCCCCTTTCCCTTTGACAATCCAACCTAAAGATCCTCATGTGAATGTTTCTCAAAGCACTTTTACAATTTCCATGGGTGCTAATCCACCAGTTCCACGCTGGGGAAGCTGCGAACAGCAAGGACGGTTGAGCATTGGTGATGAATTCCCTTTGGAAATCACAAAAAGTTCATGCGTAATATGAGAATCCCTTTTCAAAGTCTCAATGGAGATTACGAGTTTCATAATGTAAAAATAGAAGTGCCAGAATTTCTTAGATAGACGGAACCCCAAGCCTTCATTAATTGGATAACCACTTATTACTTGTTGGAACCAATTAATAAAAGCACGGAAAAATTATTAAGCTTCTACGAAGCTTAAAAGTGCAGCTCAACCATGATGGAGACAACAAGTATTGAACAATGCAAAGACGTGTGATCTTTTTCTTTTTTCTTTCTTTTTGTTGAGAATGAAAAAAATGTGATCATTACTTGGAAGATTTAGAGAATAAAAATAAAATCTATTGTATTTGAGAAATGCTCTTTTCCATTTCTATAATTCATCTTTCCTCGTGTCTCCTTCTCTGCTTTCATGTCCCCTCTCTCTTCCATATTCCTTCTCAATAACAGCCAAAAACCAGCGGTTTTTGGGGTTCAGCGGTTCGTTTTATCTTGGACTGGGGTCGATGCATTGTAGGGGCGTCTTCATTGTCCTTTTCGGGGGTCTCTTTTGTTATGCCCGCTTGATTTGGGTATTTGATACATCTTAGGTAGAGTCCTCCGCTATTTATGATGTATTTACATGCTCGCCATGTAGGGTTTTGTTGATGTACTTTCTCTTTGGGTTTTCACCCTCCTATTATTAATATGAGTGCGAAAGCCCACCACTCCAATAAAAAAAAACAGCCAAAAACCAGCAAACCCTAGCTATCATTTCCTAATCTTATTATTCCCTTTTCCTCTTTTGCACAAATCCTAATTTTCAATTCATATCTTCAAATCCTAGTTCAAAAAAGAGAACACTAACCGCTCCCTAGTTCATGCTCTGATCTGATATGTGATGATTTCAAAAAGAAAGATTGGTTGGATGGATAAAGTGGTATCATGGTCACATGACCAAGTTGTATCAACTTCTTCGTCTAAACTCTACAATACAATAATAAAATGACATTTTGGTATGCACTATATCCAAAATACATTCAGACCATTGGAACAAATTTAAAGCTGACCAGTACCCTGTCTAATCCAGTGCTTTAAGAACAAATACCACATGAACAAGAAAACTGCAACTCGATAGAATTAAGTGCAAACCTATTCTTTTTTACTTTCTATAAACCATGTTGTAAGTTGTAGCTGAAAACATAAGTTTTCAGAAAAAGGACTTATACTATAAAAAAAAAAAACCAATATCTGGTCAGCTGGTCTAACAAAGAGACAAAGTTAAGTCCTGTTCCCATAGGTTTGAGGCTTGCTCCACAAGAACTCGTCGATCACTATGCCCATGAGAAACTTGGACTGGGCAAGAGCTTCAATGGAAAGATTTTTCTGGATAGAGTTTCACAGAGAAAAGAAAGGAAAAAAAGGGTTGGTAAAAGGATTTAATGAGCATATACATGAAGGACATATTTGTCCATCAACCTTATAAAAATTTTAAAAGTAAGTTTTTTTATATAAAAAATGTTGGATTCCATCTATGAATCATTAAAAAGCTAAATGTGATTTTAGTTTCACCTCCAAAAACTCCTTTAAAAAAACAACCAAAAGCACTTAAAATCAAAATCCTCCTCCAAAATCAGATTCTGAGGAAACACTTTAAATGAAAACCATAACCAAACATGACCTTAGACAATTGCAAAACAGAGAGACGCTATTGGTGGAATCAGGCCCACAAAATGGAGAATACCATTCCCAAATCCCAGAATACGTCCCTATTACGTACGCAGATGATATCACAGGTTTAGCAATCTGACAACAATGGAATCCTAAAATTTTTGAAGCTTTTCCAATTAATAGCAATCAAAAGAAGTGTGCTACACAACAGGTCAGAATGCAAGTGACCGTAAATCCATAATTAGATATGTTCAGTAAGAATAAGTGTCATAAAGACAGATGAATAGAAGAGAAATATTAAACAAAATACAATGAATTTAAAATGTTAAATACCAGACATGTTTTGAGGTAATCTCAGTAGTAGATCTCAAACAACCCATTGAGGACAGAGGAAGGCAACTCACCCGCAATATTTCTCACAACATGTCCCATTCAATAAGCAGGGACATTGCTTTCCACATGCAGATTGACAATTACAGGGAGTATATTGCCGACAAGGCTGATCTTTTCTCTCTGTAATCCGCTTCCTAATAAAATGGTAACCAGCAGACTTCCAAGTATACTTCAAGCGACGAACTCTACCCCGCCTTCGAAAGAATCTTGATCTTGTTCGCAGTTCAGTACCCTGATATCCATTATAGCAAAGAATCTAAACTTCTTCCATAATAGAAGATTTAAAATGAGATGCATGACCATGCAAGTCATACTAACCAAAGGATTACTATAGTCAACCTGGAAAATGCCTTCAACTTGGGATGCCCCGTCACCTGTTCTAGTGGATAGCTTGCTTTCAATGAGATTAATGTATTGAGAGACTTCCGCACACGTTTTCATACCATTCAAAAGATTTCTGGCAATTAGACAGCTGCTCAACAAATTAAATGAACATTTATTAGACAAAAAAATGCACGAAAAATAGCAAATAATAATAATAATAAGTTGGAAAAGAAGTGTAATGTCTAGAGAATGGAGCAAATGTCCCATCATTGGATAAAAGGCATGATTCAATTTAATTAAATAGGTTACTATAACAGGGTTCTATTCTATTCCTAAGATAAAAGGGCTCACACTAAGAAGACATAAACCCAATTAAGATGCATAATGACAAGTCATGCACTTTTTCATGGGTTGTTCATAGACAAATCAATAGTTTTAGCCACTTTTTGAAGAATTTTTTCTCTCAGGCACATTAAATTTCTTGAGTTACAAATAGGCTCACAGTCTAGTTTGGATTTCTATTAGCGTCTATTCTAAGAAGTTGAAAGTCAAAATAGTAACATAAGAATTGTAGGATGTTTTGCATAAAGTGCACCAGTAGAGGCCGCCTAGTTCTTGCCTTCATGGTAGATTAACCTCTAAAAGCATTCCAGATTCAATGGAAATCCTATATATTTTGGAAACAGCTTCATACATAGGGACTATGTACAAAAATTAACTAACCTGTTCTTTCCGAAAATCTCCAAACCTTTTGCAAAGAGCCCCTTCTCGATGGCCTTCCAACACTTATCATCAGTTATTCCCTGTTTGTAGTTTTCATCAACAAACTCCCCTAAGCTGTCATTAGCATCCACAACTGGAAGTTCTTTGGATTTTTCATCAAGGGTTTCATGATGATTCTCAGTAGGTGATGAATCTCTGTCCCCTAGAATTGGTGGTTCTCTTCTTTGAGATTTTCGAACAGTTGGTGACTTTAAACATCCCTGTCCTGAAGTAGCATCAGTTTTCTCTCTGCATAAATTAGGTCTGAGCTTCATCTCTCTTGGCGAGTTACATCCACTAACTACTGAATCAGAATCAGATAGCGTCATTTTCCTTTGCTTTTTCCGTATGCACACAAGAACTCGCTCAGCAACTCTTTTGTTGTTTCTTTTACGAACTCCACACTTCCCAATAACTTTAGGCTTGGAGGGAGATATAGCAAGGCTTGTAGAAATATTGTGCTGCCGTGGTCTTATTTCCGACTCACTGCTCTCTGATGCAATTTTTGCATTTGACGAAGCGCTTTCACTCTGATTAGACTTTCTTCTCCTTCCAGTGGACAAACCAGATACTTTTTTCTTTGAAGACTTCTGTGCCCCGGCACTACCAGATGAAGGAGATTGCATTTCTTCAGACAAAAGAGGCATAGAAGAGATGACAGAAGTAACAGGCTCCAACTTGGGGACCTGATAACGCAATCAGTTGTCACATTAATAAATATTTGGAAATAAGAGTGATGTGACCAGACAATTCAAAACACAGAGTAGCACAGAACAGATTGTAGCAATCATGTGGTCATGCCACAAATCAATCAATATTTACCGATCGATGACAATGACTACCACATGGTACATCCTCGTCTACATTACTCCATGGAAATTGCTTTTCTGCCTGATATACAAGGAAACTGAAATATTATGCTACTGCTGAAACTAAGCAAATTAAGCTACTGTCACAAACAAAGTAAGCAGATTAAGCTAGTGCCGCAAACAAAATAAAAAGCTGTTCATACGGGGAAGACAAGGTCCTGGGAACATCCATGTAATCTACAGTCGAAGACCTGCCAAATCCATGAAGAAAGCATATTGGAAATCATCAAAGATGATGTCACTCAGAAAAGGGAGAGCAATAAGTATTATCAAAGAACATTAGAAAGAGCAGGCACTTACTAGACATCTGCGGCAAAAAAGGTTATCAAAAGAGTCAAGAGCAGCATCAAGATCTTTATCAACAAATGAATCTTTGTTTGGCAAAGTCCCATTATCATCTTTTTCCACATAACTCTCAATTCTCTCTTTTGCTAGAATGCTCTCATATCTTGCCTGTATAAGATGTTTGATGTTGTTTCATATCTCTGTTGCCAGCACAAAATGAAAAGGAAAAAACTAAAACCAAGTTAAGCTGCAGACTAGCTCCCCCATTAAAGAGAGGCAAAAAGTAAACCAGCACAGAGAACTTCATATGGCATCTTCTAATGGATACAGGTATTGCAATATGTTATACTGGTGATTGACTAAAAAAAACCTACCTTTATCTCACAAGGTTTTCTCTCAAGATATTGACCTATTGAATTCAGCACAGCGTCAGACAAGCCAACCTCGTCGATGGTCATGCTGGGAAATCAAAGCAAAAAATCACTCCAGAATAAAGAACAAATATGAGAACTCAAGATCATAACAAAAGAAAAAAGAAATGCAAAATTTGGCTAGAATCCAAGTGGCAAGGGATAACAAATTTACGAAACTCAAGAAAGGATATAAGATATCTACTCACAAAAAGTTCAAAAAATATAATAAAGAACATAAAAGTTCAGCTAGAATCAACATTGTCACAATACCAACACATTTCATATGATCATCCACCAGCAATGACTCCTCCTTCTCGAGCTATAATTTTAACCAGTTAATCAAAGCACATCACTCTCTTTATTGGTATGTTTATAGTCATGGATCAAGAGCTTATTTAAAAGTACAGTTTTCAAGATCACATGAATCTGATCTAGTATCGAAAGTCCAAGAAATATTATATAGCATGATATAATACACTGCTCTGCCCAAGGCAGTCGCAGACATCTTAAACTCCCAAAAGTCCATTTCCATATCAGCTGAAATCATTTTCAACATTTAATTGAATTTCAGCAACTAAGAAACTCTTGACTTCTATATTTTAGGAAAGCAGGGTAGAGGTACAAGCTCCATTACTAGGACTCATGAGTAAATAAGATTCCGAGGATTCTAACAACCCATGAGATACAAGGAACAATTTTTTGGCTTCTTTGATCCCCATCTTCTCCTTTGTCAGGGGCTGCTTTATTTTCGAAGCTGGGGATTCTATTTTTAAATCCACCTCATTCCTAAACCCTAATGAACCACAGTGCCAAACATCCAACCAATATCAACATTTTGGGCACCTTAGCTTTGATACTCCATCCCCCTATTTCTTTAGTCTTTTCACCTTTATTTCAGAGTAGCTCCAGGGAATTAAAGTTGGAAGTTATCCCCATGGCAACTCCCAATTACGCCACAGCTGCTTAGATAGGGGACAAGAACAGACAATAAGCCAAAACTAAGGCCCCTTCATTGTAAAACAAGATATGAATGCTTATTTTATAACAATCAATAACTGCAATCCAAAAACCTTAGATGTCTCTACAAACTGTTTAGAGAGGTAAGCTTTATCAATAATTATGCTTTTAAGAGATGGCTCAAAACAACAAGAAATCCACAGTAGATGACTATGTTTCATTCCAAAAGCCTATGGATAAGCATCTGGGATCCCAGATATTGTGAAACTTCTCCCGTGCATAACCAAACCTCAGAGGCCCACTAGCTCACTGGGACTTGATTCACAGTTAAGAAAGTCTCCTTCAAAGCCATATCCTGGTCCCTCAGAATCTTAACCTCGACCATCATGTTGATTCTGAGAAGCACCATATGTAATCTTCAAAATCAGTCATCAAATTACACCCTTTAAGGAAATCATTCCCTTTAAAAACAGGAAAAACATGAAGTGCATGACAATTAGGGAAAAGTCAGAGTGGCGTAATAGCAAAGTAAATAAATGATGTCACTAATATACCAACCGAAGGATATAATCTTCACAGGTTCCAAAATCTTTCTTTTCTTCTTCATCCTCAACTATTTCCTCCTCACTATCACTGCAAATCAGAGCTTCCCCACCATTTTGATCATAGTAGATTCTTCTTCGGCCAACAACAGATTGATCCTCTGCCATTCTCTGATTTCTGTGAAAACCAAGCTTTAATGAGGAACCATTCTATTCAAGAAAAGATGTAAAATGGACAAGTGAAAGACTATGAGCAACCAACACACAATGTAAAACCAATATTAAAGAATATACAGGGGCCCTATGAAAGAAGTCAATCTCATCTAAATCTAGTCGAACAAAATAAAATTGTTATAATAATATATCCAATAAAGTAATTTAGTTTTTGTTAAGGTATTTTTTTTGTTATTCGATGTGCAATTAGGCATGATATGGAAAAGGCGTGTTTTGTGTAACACATGAAGTGAAAAATGGACAAGAATGGGGAAATAATAGTTATGAATTATTTTTTTAGAAGATTGATATGGAAAAATTTTACGACCTAAAGGATTTTTTTTCTTCTATAATACTTGAGAAGATCACCAGCACTTTTATGATGATCTTTAAGCCATCTCACTCATGCACTCAAACTCTACCTGACTTCATCTAATTCTCATATTCCTTCCAGTCAATTTATCATGGGAGGAAATCCCTAGACTTCCCAGAAGGAGTTCATCTATAACCCAAATGTTGTCCAATAATGCACTTTTCCTCTTGCCATACCACCATGAAAGTTACAAATCTCAACAATTTTGGAAAAATTATGACTATAAAATGTGAACTGGCAAGCAAAACAGAGTTTAATTTATGCAAGTGCACATCTAGGAGGGATTACCTGTCCAAAAAGATCCAAGTAGTATAAGGTGGCAGTTTAGGCACTCCTTGGAGCTTAATAGGCCGAATGACATTCTTACCACCACAATTGTTCCCTAGAAGAATTGTTGATGATGCACATGAAATATCTTCCTGACAGCCACCATTATCCTTATCTCCATTAGATAGATCAAAACCACGTAGCATGCAAAGAGCATCGTCTTGCCTTTTTGTCAACAAATCAGCGATTGCTTCTTTATCTGTACAATCTCTTCTTGATTGCGCCAAATTATAAAGATTGTTTGTGACCGCACTCAATTTAAGCTTGTTTTCATCCATTCTTTTCTGAAATTAATGTGTTAAAAACCAATCTTTTAGATTTCACGTTCCAAACCGTAGCAATAACAAATGGGAATTATGATTTAAGAAAAGAACTACCTTTACAAGTATGCAGCGGTCAGCATCAACATGTTTCTTATGAGATACAATCACCGACAAAATATTTTCAGAATTTTGAATTGTTCCTTGGGTTGCAGACACCTGTGAAATTGACAAGGTACAGATCATTATCAACTGTAACTGTGTCCTAGTTGAAGCTAACAGCTACAAGGTAAGAATGACACTATTCATGTCTTCATGAAAAATGCTTTTAATTAGTACAACATGATATTCATTGAATCCTAAAGAGAAAACAATAGAAAATTACAAATTACAAGGCACTAGAGAGCTAGGTATGAGTATGTTATTTACAAATTACAAGGCACTAGAGAGCTAGGTATGAGTATGTTATCTAATGGGTTTAGTTCTGCTTAAGTCCTGCAATGGATGCCTAAATTAATCAAAAGAAATTGCCCTCTATTTCGCAGTAGGCTAGGATAGAACACCCAACACAAGAATTACAAGAGAAAGGGTCATTTGAATGAGCTGTGAGCCTGTGACACACCTAAACACATTATATATACTTTTATTAAACAAAAAGTTAAGCAAAACTGCTTTGAGGAGTGAACTATATATCTATCTATTATACTTACTAAAAGTGTTTCAACTGTGTCACACTAATAATTTTTTAAAGATATATTGAAATAATGGTGGTGATCATGCCATGTCATTATATTTTTTTGTTAGTATTATTTATGATTAGGTTTAAGTTGAGAAAATCATGGACAATATATATAGATTTTAAATACCATAACAACATATCCAAATCTATCAAATCTCATTCAATTCTGAAAATATAATAGATTGTTTTTTAATTGTAACTTACTCATAATAAGTTTTAGTATATTTTCAGAATATTTTTTAAATGATTTTATATTACATCTTAAATATATTATTATTTATATTTAATTATAGGGTACTCAAAATATTAAGAATATTTGATATATCATTTTTTTTTAAAGCCCACAACTAATATTAATGTAATCCCTGATTTTAGATATCATAATTGATCATCATCTATCTATCTATTATATTAACCAAAAAGTTTAGAATATGTGATCCAACCTGAACCCAATCAAGGTTGGAGAAACCCAAACCCAATCCAACCCAACCCAACCATCAGGTTTGAAAAGTTCAACCTGAACCCAATCCGTCGGGTTATGTTTGGGTTCGGGTTTGATTAGGGTTGAGTTTGGGTCGAGTTCATGTTTTATTAGGATTGGGTTAGGTTCGGGTTGGGCTTGGGTTAGATTCAAGTTTGTTAGAAAATGTATTATTTTAAATAATTAAAACTTTACAACAATCAATTCTATGCATAACAAAAATAAAAAAAGATGAAAATGAGGAAAATCTTTATTTAGAGAATAAATATATAAAAATTATAGAAGTGAAAGCTCTACATAAAAATAAATTGTACAATTCAAAATTTATTATACACATTAAAAAATTATAATTTGACTTAGAACATTTTATTTAGATATGAAACTTCGGGTTGGTTCTGGTTATCTGAACCCTCAACCCAAATCCAATCCAAATTAAGTTTGGGTTGCTCGGATTGAACCCGAACGCTAAAATCCCAACCCAAACCTACTCAAATTTCGGGTTGGGTTCAACTTGCCCCCTTAATTCTAAAGGATTTAAGTTTACATAAACTTTATTTTTTTCATCTATTCGAGTGATATTGTTGGTTTTAGAGTTTCAAATGATTACAATGTAGGGTTGGTGGAGGGGTATATATATGCAAAAAACTTATTTTGAGTTGTGACATATCTCTTTTATGTTTCATTTTAAATTTTATAAATGATTTATTTTATCATTATTAGAATTTTTATTATATCATTTATGTATATATAACATGATATTATATCACATATAAATAGATTGAAAAAAAATTAAAAATATTTTTTTATTTATACGCACATTGTGCGTGGGGAAGATTAGTTATTAATTGACTATTAAAACACGCATACAAACAAAGGGCCTACTACAGTAAAAACCAAGAAATCCATGGTGTAGAATTTTTTGGACCATAATTTTCTATCTTGTTAATACAAATGAATCAAGTCCAATTTTGATTTTCATAATATTTCTCCCAAAGTAGGATCAATAGAAAAGAACAAATTAGAGCTATTCTAAGATCACAAAAACCCTAAGGAACAAGTTCGTGGGATATGAATACAACTTAGATATATGAAATCTTTTTACTAAATGCTACTCTCACTTATATGGATGAGATGCGCACTCCTTGTCAAGACCTCTCCATCTCCGATATGAGGACCAATGCACATGCTTGTCCCCATATTTTTGCCAATGAGAGAAACCCATATGATAATTTAAGATTAAGCAATGCTGAATCAGCAATCTGTTTCCCCTCCTCCGTGAATCAAAACAATCATTTACAATTGGAAATCCAACTGCAAATCCACCAGCCTAATTAAATTTATTATTTTTGAACAGTGCATCTTGCAAGATTAAGAATGAAGAAGACAAGGGTAATCATGAATATCAACTCATAAGTACAACTTAAAAGAAGGCAAATTTCAAAAACCCCTCCAATCATTTTGTTCTACATTCACATTTGCCCAAGAGATTTAACTACAGAAAAACACTAAAAACTAGAATTAGGTTCCTCATTCCTCCCAAACCAACAATATTATAAAATATACAAAATCCAACCATATTTCAACTAATTAAAAAAAGCACAAAAACCTTAGAAAGATTAGTTCATATTGCAACACAGAAAATGTTATGTTCAGTCTTATTTGCAGCACCATTGGCAACTCACACAAATTTTGATTTTTTGTTAAATAACTGGCCAATGAAGTACATTCCTTGACATTAAAATGAAGTACAAACTCATATGAATTGAATGCATATAGTTATACATTTTCCATAAAATAGTAGATATTGACAAAATGGAGTATCTACTGCGTTAGAAATGTGGCAATTGCAAATGAGACGACAAACTAGACTGAGTGTATCAACGCCCTTGCAATGCCCCTATGAGCCCACAAGTGAACAAACCATCCCTAACATATAATGACCCCCCCCCCTCCCGATCGCATTGTCGCCTCTCGCAGGCTACTCACAATGTACAACATCTAACTCAAAAATCGATCCCTATAATCCAATTATCTACATCATTCTTCAATTCACCTCTGTCACAAAATGCACATAACAAACATCTACTCATCAGAACAAACATAAAAGAATTCAACTTCCAAAAACTCAACCAAGTCATTGAATCAAGCTTGAGTTCACATCAGATTCCCAACCCACAGGAACGACAATCAGGGAGAAAATCACGGCAGCAATTCAGCTTCATTAGATATAAAGAACCAAAAGAACACGTGGGGGTTCACATGCACTCCTTCGTGGAGAATCCACGAGAGAAGAGAAACGCTTACCTGATCTGCATTGGACGGATCCGATCCGTCGGCCGAGGCCGCAGACGCACTGCCCCCCGACGCCATTGTTCTTCGCGGACCAGTCGGTCCGCTCGGCTTTCGAAACCCTAATTCCGAAAAAAACGAGAGAGAGAGAGAGAGAGAGAATAATATATTGTTATAGTTCAAGTTGATTAAATGGGGGCGGAAGCTTTAGCTTTTGTTTTTGAATCTCTCTCTGTCTGTCTCTCTCACCTGTTTTCATCGGCAAAGACTAGTTTTCTATGGAAGGGAAGGGCATCGGACGGTTTGGAGAGAGTTGGGTTGGGATTGGACGGTGATCAGCCGCTGGTCCCTCATCTGTTAAGGTCGTGTTTTTTTTTCTATTATTAATGTTTGTTCATGCTTATCGGTATTTAAATTAATACTTGTTTGTCAGTTTCTGCATCTCTGGCTGTGGTTGTTTTTTATTTTAGGTTTGAATAAATGTTGGAAAAAAACTTTACCTTTTACATGATAAAAACCAAAATTAGGAATACCTATTTGACTGGGATAAATGTATTGTAGTTATTCATATTTTTTAATTTGTTATGAATTTTTTATTTCAATTAAAATATTGCATTTGAACTTCATATTTCAATTAAAATAGCTGATGTTCAAGTATAAAAAGAGGGATATGTCTATTTCACAAGAAATTTTTTACTTCTCGTTTGGGTGTGTCATGGGATTATTCTCTTTTAATAGTTATATCGGGATAAAGAACAATCTATGTAAAATAAGAAAAAAATTTGTTACTTTTTTTATTATTCTCATTGAGAAATATAAAAGTGATATTTTTGTTGTTTTGTTCCCTCTAAAATGAGAATAAGTAGTGGATAAAAAATAGATAATAGTTTATAATTTTTTAAATGATAATTATACTCGCATAAATTGTTTATGTTAGGAAATAAGTGTGAGAGTGTTAGATAAAATAAAGTATTTTTTTTAAATGACAAATAAAAATATTTTTAGTCATTAGCATAAACAAGCTTTGATAAACAATTCTACTATTTTCTTATAATAATTATCAGGTCTTATTGTAACTTATTCAGACCTGTCAATCAATGATTATTCTAATAAAATAAACAAATTTTATTATTATTATTATTTTCATGTATTTCTCTCTATTCCTAATTGTGTTCTACCCCAAACAGGGGGTTAAAGTTATTGTAATAGCATATCCATTATATGTTGTTGCAAAAGGAAGAAAGTCGAGAGTGCGAGTGTCATGCACTGAATGTCAAGCACAGGTGATTTAAGTTCAAATGAGCCATCTTTGTAAGGAATCTATAAATTGAATGATGGAAGGTAATATGTTTCTATCCCACTACAGTACAAATTAAAACATGTTTTTATTCTCCCTACTACTGCAATCGAGGAAGCCCAACTTGATCGTAGTGTTAGCAGCAAACCTATATAATACTTTGGCTTACATTCTCATTGGTTTGGTGCACTTGTCAGTCTCTGTGTGGGTACGATTTTAGTGTTTCTTTTGAAAGGACTACCAAACTCCCAAATAATATAATTCAGTTTTTGACATATCAAATTGAGCCAAACTATATTGGCATATAACCAAAAAAGTAAAATTGAATAAGAACCCAACCGAATCGATTTTTATTTGGTTAACCTAAACTAAACCGAATCGATTTGATCAAACTATTAAAGATAAATATATATATAAATAATTTGGGTAACTGGATTGGTTAGAGTTTTTTGGAATATTTACAACTGTATATAAATATATCAAAATGCTAGAATTGATTATATTAATTAGTATATTCATTTTTTATGAATATTGTTGATATAACAATAACATAATTTTTGAAAAAAAAAATGATTTAAATGAATATTGATTATAAATAATCATGTGTTTAAAGTTAATTCGGTTTAGCTCAGTTAATTCAGTTTTCTTTAACAAAATCAAATTCAAACTAATGTAGATCGATTTATTAATTTTTTAATATATACCCAAACCAAATCATAACACTATTGACCCAAACAAAAATAAAATCGATTTGAATCTGTTCATATTCAATTTAACCGACCAAAGTTGCACACTTATGTCTTCAACCTAAATCCACCCTTTAGTAGATGCAAAAAATCCTGATATGCAAGACCCAAGTGTCACATGCTCATGACACGTGTCGTATTGTACGGATCGGGTAGGCGTGTATTTATATCCAAGCTAGATATCTAAAAAAATACATGTATTTGATATCTGACAGATATTTAAATTCAATATCTGTGTAGGATACAGATTTTTTGATATCGGATAATTTTTCAATTTTTTCTTTCTCACACTGTTATCCATACATGTATATATCGAGTTGATCAGAAAGGCCTTAGAAAAGTCTAAATTGAAAGTGTGATATGATATTTTGGGTGGATAGATGTGGAGGAGAGAGCTCTCTCAGTCAAATTAAAACACTTGGAAAGGGATATGTAATATATCTTCTTCGTGAACTGTAACTGATCGACGACACATGCATGCATGTCGGTCGACTCCAGCCACCTTAATTAATCAGATGAAAACCATGCATGGAGGGAAGGAAAATGAAGAAATTTGAGTATAAAAAAAAAGCGGATGAAAAAAATTATTTTTTCTTATATCAGTTTATATGTTATTTGTATTCGTTATAGAAAGTGATTAAAAATAAAATTTATCGTTTGTGTATTTGATGGAAAATAATGGAAAATGGAAACCGTTGTTTGTGTTTGTGATAAAATCATAAAAAATGATTGAAAATAAAATGTATTGTTTGTGTTATCAAATAAAGTGATGAAAATGAAAAATAAAATAAAATATACTGTTTGTATGCTAATTTAAATATAAAATAAAAATAACCCCAAATTATTTGTCAAATGTTTCTAAATAAATAAAGTTTTGAAAGATGATTAACAAAGACATGTCAGATGATAAATAAATATTTTTTTACTTTATTATAAAATATAAAATAAGAACAAACAAAAAATTTGAATATCTTTAAATATGTAATAATTAAACAAAAAAATATTTCATCTTCCCTCACTTTCCCTCCTCTGGGTTGAGAGAAAAAATTTCCCTCTACTGCTAATAAGACAAAAAATGGGAAAGTGAAAGAAGTTTTTAGGTGATCAAAATAAAAAAATTTTACTTTCTCTCATTTTCTATGTGACACGAACACACTTTTATTAAGAGTATTTATACACTTAATCTGTTTTACAGTTCCGTCTGCAGTTTAGAAATGATTCTCCAACTATATATATATTGTGATAGTATAGTATGTGCGGCGATAATCCAACTTTTAAAAAAATATTTTTTAAAAAAATATTCTCTCTTATGATACAATCAACGAAGAAAGATCCATGGCTCACTTTTCTCAGCCGTGTTGGAAAATGGGGTATACTTTCTTTTGAAACAATGGCGGCTGTGAGGTTACTAGGATTGCAAAAAACATGCAAGATTTTTTTATGAGGTTTAAATTGCTCTTACATTTGAAGAGGATAATAGCTAGGAAAATCCATCTATTAGGTATGTTATGTTAATATTATAGTTATTATTGTTTTAGGTGGTACGAGGTTATATGAAGCTAAACTAAACATGTAAATTATTATTATATATAAATGAGTTCATATACAATTAACAATGTTTTAAAAATTGAGTTGTTCATTAAACGGAAAAAATGAGCGGGTTAAAAATTATTTGTTCAATTATTGAGTTGATTGGATTTAAACTGTGACATTATCATACTTCGTCACATAATAAATATATTGATTAATATTATCAAATAAACAAAACTATAAAAAAAAATGAAGTATTTTAGCAAACTGATACTAACGTAATCAAAGTCTTAATTACTTTTCAAGCTTTTACTCAATATTATAACATGATTTTATTATATAAATTTAAATAAGTAATTAGTTATATTTTTTATAAATACAGGACCGGTGATTTAATTGTCAAATCAGTTCAAGTGGTGAGAAGACTGATATTGTTCGTTTTGTATACCATCGATTTATGAGGATAAACCCAATTGAAATCATGTAAAAATTTAACTGATTGAATTGATTTAATTGGATCGGATTTTAAAATGCTACATACCTCATTTTTTATGAAAATATTTATTTGGTTAAATGAAATATATGCACACCTTTAAGAATATAAAAAATCATGGCCATGCATTGCGTTGAATGTTGTTCATCATTTTTCCATAGTGGAAAAGGTAGACAGGGACAAGAAGGAAGAATTAATGAATAATTAATTGTTTTTGGGTGGAACATTTACTCACTCCATTAATTAATTATACTTTACAAAAAAAAAAAAAAACATTGCGTGTGCGCAAGCCGGCTTGAAAAAATAATGCAAATAAATAGTACTCTCTGGTCCACACATCATGGACATCTAAGTATGGAAAAACAAAAACAAAAACATTCACGAGTCATGCACCTTGTTTTTTTTATTGAGCGATTAATACATTCAATCCATTATATAATATCATAAATTATAATAACATAATATATATTATATTATCATATATAATATATCACATAAAAAAATCTATCTTCTTTTTAAAAAAATATTTTTGTATCTCAATGTATATATTTATTTCGTATAATAATATGTATTTTAATAAAAGATTGTATGATTTTTTTAAAATAAAAGACAATCAGCATGAGAGACAAATGAAACTGTACAAGGGACTAGACATATCATGTGTCATTATTTTTAAATTATTCCTAGGAATATATATACACACACAGCGATCCCTGCAAAACCAACTTGGTTTTCTTCTATATTTTTGAAAAGTCACAGGGGGCAATCCATAATTTTACCGACAGATGCAATGTATCAAACAATTGTTGTTGTTGTTGTTACTTTGCAATTAATAGAAAAAAACAATAATAATAAAATAAAATATTCAACGAGCCGGCAAGGTCGGCAAAAAAAACAATGTATTTGTTGTATTTATTCAAATACATCCTTTGTTTCTATATCATCAAATAAATGAACCACAGCTTTCATCATTAATTCATTGAAGGACGATGATACACATTATTTTATAGTTCATTAATGTAATAATAAAAATATTTATTTAATTATTTGAGTATTATTAAATTTATTAAAAATATCTTTCATTAAGTAGATATATATTTTTAAAATTTGTACACCTTTCTTTAGTGAAATACTATTAATTAAATTCCTCTCACGACATGCGTGAACATAAAAAATAATATTAATAAATCATATTATATATTATACATATTTTAAAAAATCAAATCTGATAAAATATTTGTTAATTTTTTTAAAATCCTACGTATTCTATTCAATAATTTTGGACTCTAATCAGACTAATCCAACACAAACAATTAAGAGAACTAAAAAGAGGATTTTTTTGAATTTATTGATAACCTCTTTAACAACAACTAACTCATTTTAAATACATATGAATAAAACAAAAAATGACAAAACTGAAATACACATATACTTTTCATTCCAACCAATAAAAAAAAAGCCCCTTTAATTTGTTGTGTGTTAAGTGTTCAAGCAAAGTGTGACAAAAATGGAAAATGATCTCCACCGACCTTAAATTTATTGTATTTTATTTTGAATGACACCTCATCGACACCTCCCCCCGTAAAGTTGCCGAACATAATTTTTTTATTATAAATATGGTTTTAAAGCTCCAATTCCTACAAATTAAAATTAATGCAGCGTATGTAATATTCTAATGCAGTATAGATCACGTATTCAATTCATCAAAATCCACATCTTATTTGTTATGAAAAAATATAATATAAAAAAATAGTTATTAAAGTTTCAAAAAACACATTTTTTTAATCCAATAGAATTTAAGTACATATTTGGATAGAGATATGGGTTATGAGACATGAGTTATTTTATGGTTTTATACATGCTAGGAATAAATAATTTTATTAATGGAATAAATAATTTTCTGTTTGATTGTATTTTTTGTTATTCTTATCGACAAACGTAATAATAAATGTTGAGTTGTTTGATTGATTAATAATAAAATGTGAATAATGTGTAAAAAAAAATTGATTTGACATGTGTGTCTCATTGATGTATAAGAGGTGATGACATGTGATTTGATGTGATAACATGTGGGTCCCATCGATGCATAAGAGACAATGACATATAATTTGTTATGATTATTTGTGATTTGACAGGTGGATCCCCTTATACTAGTGAATAATTAACATAATTTTAAAAAAACCTAAAATACAAATACCAATTTATTCTTATCTAATTATGTATGATTATACCCATTTATTTTCTTTACCAAACGCCTTTATTAACTTATTCTCCTCTATTTCTACATATTTCAGCTCTTATTCCCCCGTCCAAATGAGATCCAAATGAGGCATTAAATATTATGATTTTAAATAGATATATAACAAAATTATGTTAGATTCTTCCAAGAAAGTACTGACGAGAAATTAAAAATATAGAGATATATCCTGTATCCAACAAAAAAATACAAAACCCATCTTGTCACATATTGTTGCGTGCAAGTTAAAACCACACGTGCGAGTGTGTAATTGAAATTTAAAACCATCTCCACCGACATATCTGCTTTTGTCAACGACACCTCATCATCAACTTCAATTCATGGTGCAGAGAGAGCCACTGAATGAGATATTCTAATATTGTGTGAGTCTTGTGTCTATCTAAAAAAATCACGCATTCAATTTATCAGATCACACATAATGATTCTATAAATAAATAAATAATGAAATATTTTATAAAATTATGTTTTTGTATCATGTATTATTCATATTTTTATCTTAGATAATCAAGAACAATAATGATATTTTAAATAATTATTCTATTTTCAATGTTTTATATTAAAAAAAGATAAATGGTAAAATTGTAATTTTAATTCTCATGTCCTTTCAATATCTAATTAAATATAAAAAAATTTAGTATTTAAATCTAGATATGATAATTATCAAAAAAATATTCATGATCTGTATATTCGAATCTAAAAATAAATACATGCATTCGTATATTAAAATATGACATGTTCAATCTAATGATAAACTTAATCTAAATGCTTTATTTGTTATAAAAAATACATTAAGGTGTTGTTTGGGTAAATGAATTGGGGGACAATAGGAGAGGAATAATGGGAGAATAAGTTTAAAAAGTTGTTTGTTAAGAAGGAATAAATGGTTCTTATTGGTTATAGCACAAAGATTAAGGGTTTACGTATGTTAAGGATATTTTTTTTTTTTGAGAAAAGGTAACCCCGTGTAACTTTTATCACTCAAAGGTTACAAAGGCCTGAATGTCCCAAATAGAGCAAAGATGAAAAAGAGAAAAAACAAGCAAGAAAACCAACAAAAAACTTGCACTGATTGGATCACAAGAGGTTAGCAAATCCACCCTTGTTAAGAATATATCTTGAGTTCAAGTCTTAGCGTTGTGTTAAAAATCATGTTTGTTTTGCAAAATTCAAAATATTTTTTGTGGAACCAGAACAAATAGGAGAAAATAACATACCAGTTTGACCATAAAGTTAGTGGTCCTTTCATCATAAAAAAAGAGGAATATATGTGTACAGGTACTATAGAACTGGTAGGAATAAGCTCGTATTTGTATTCTAAGTCTTCCTAGAATTGTGGCATTTCACAAATCCATTCCATTAATATAAAAGGGGTTCCATTATCAAATCAATTATCATCATCTCTTATAAATCAGAGGCCCACATGTCTAATCATTTTTTCACCTTTTATAAATCTTTATTCACATTTTAAATGTATTTTATGTACAACTTTATGTACAACCTATTCATGTTCAGATAAACAACAAAAACTTTATTATTATGCTTCTCAATTAGAATATTAAAAAAAAATTACTTATTCTATTAGTATAATAATTTATTCTTAGGGTGTATTTGTGCATAAATTTAAAGGAAAAGTAAAAGAAAGTGAGAAAATTTCACTCAAAAGGAAAGTGGTGAAAAACATAATATTTCTCATTCAACTAACTTTTATTTTGTTTGAGTGTCTGTGCATGTGGTAAAAAAAAATTTCATCACTTTTTCTCAAATTTTCATCTATTAGAAACTAAATTTTTTTCCAAAAAGTGATTGAATTTTTTTTCATTATTTAGCACATAGTCACAAACACTAGATTTTTTGAATGGTAAAAAAAAATTCCTTATAATACTCTTCAATACAGAATTCTCTGCTCACGTGATGAGGTTAGGTCTAACAGACGTTTGGACAATTTGATTGTACAACTCGTTTGTGACTGTCTGATCTTTTCATTTTGTTATGATTGAGATACTTTATAAGATTTTAAAATTAAATTTAAAATACAATTAAATTCTAAACTTTTTTTTAAAGATTCACTTAATTAATTAATTTATATATCTCAAAATTATAAAATCTAAGATAAAAGCATTGAACAATCAAATTATCCAACGCCCTGTTGACCTAAACATTCACTTCCAACTCAACTTCCATTCAATTAACTTTTCATAGTGTTTAAGTATTTATGTACGTGGTAAAAAAATCTTCATCACTTACTCTTGTATTCTCAGCTTCTCACATATGAGAAAATAAAATAAAAATTGAAAAAAATGATTGATTTTCCCCATTATTTAGCACAAAGTCACATACACTAGATTTTTTTAAACGGTAAAAAAAAATATTTATAATACTCTTCGATACATAATAGCCCATATCTCCATTCATCGGATCGGACTAGGTCCACCAGACATTGAACATATGAAATACCTTATAAAATTTTAAAACTAAACTCAGAATACAATTAAATTCTAAATCATTATTTTTAAAGTTCAATTAATTAATTTATATATCTTAAAATTATAAAATCCAACGCACAATCAAATTAATCGAGGCCTGCTAGACCTAACCCCATCTTGTGTTCACCCAAGTATATTCAAACCGACCTAAATATATAATAATAATAATATCCTTAAAAATGCAATAATAGTCTCCACGACACGTGCAAGAACGCATGCAACAAGAAAGTCCCTACATCTTCCGTGACAGATCCCGCAACTGTCCAGCAGCCGCCACCCGCCGACTTACTCGACACGTGTACACCAATCCCTTCCCATGTCGGCTCACCCCCTCAAAACTTCTTCATATATAAAAAAAACCCCTCACAACACCACCACCACTATCATCATGAGAGACTCAAACATGATAAAGAAGAAGAACAACAAGAACAAGAGGTCATCCCCAACACCATCTCCGGATCATCAGAAAAGATACAGAGGTGTTCGCATGAGGAAGTGGGGGAAGTGGGTGGCCGAGATAAGGGAGCCAAACAAGAGGTCTCGGATTTGGTTGGGATCCTACGCCACCCCTATCGCCGCCGCAAGAGCCTACGATACCGCCGTCTTTTACCTCCGCGGACCCTCTGCCACGCTCAATTTTCCCAACCTGCTTGTGGCGGCGGTTGGGGAGGAGATGTCGGCGGGGGAGATCAGACAGAAGGCGGCGGAGGTTGGGGCCAGAGTCGACGCGCAGGAGGCTGGGTCGGTGGTGGTGGACTTGAACGAGACGCCTGATTTGTCGGACGGCGATGATGGGCGGTGATGATGTGGGTCTATATTGAATTCTTTGGTAGGGGTCCAAGACCAAGAGAGAGATCGAGGAAGGGAAGAATAAGAGGTGCAGATTTTTTTTCTTCTTTTTTTCCTGATCAAATCTAATCAGGGGCAAGATTCAAATCCAAAACCCTTGAAGAGGGTGCCTCTAACGAACTACTAAAAAGTGATGTAGAATGTTATATAGATACATGTCCATGGCTTTCTTTTAATTTGTTAATCCAAGACTGTTTTTTTGCATTGTTTTATGTATTCGGAGGAGTAGCTTAGATGGATGGTTTTTTTTTCTCTGTTGTGTGTGTAAGACTTTAGAGAGAGAGAGAGAGAGAGAAGATGAAGAGGAGGTGGTAGAATTTTTTTTAATTTAATTTACTTTCCGGTGAAACCTTTGTCTATCAGCACTCGAATCCAGGATTATTTAAGAAGATGCCTCTCCAAATCTGTTAAGAGGTCATAAAATGTGATACATATCTCCTTTCTTTGTTTTTTTAATTCGTTGATTTAGAGTTGTACTTTGTTTTGTTTTATGTATATGGAATAGCTTAGATGGATGATTTTTTTATGAGAGTTTTTTTTAATTGCTTTGTTTTTTTTGGGGGGTGTGTGTTTCTAGTCTGGGTTATATAATTTTGAATTTTGTTTCAAGTGTTTCATTATTGATTTATTATTGAACACAAATATGTAACTAAGTGCGGTTACAAATGAAACAAGATGGTTTTTTAATGGATTTTGTGTTTAATTATATCATACGATTTTTATTTCATCATAATCTATTCCATTAATTTCATGAGTTGGACTGTATGATTGATCAAAACACACAAGGATCGATTCATGTTTTTGATAGTTTTTAGTTCAATATAATTAACCAAGTATGTATTTGTTAAGCAATATTTATGGAATTCATGATGCGCTAATTTATCATGATCAATTGCTTATATTTTTATATTTAAATATGAATGTATCTTATATGTTTTTCAAGAGTACTGCTATTTATATCATATTCATCAGCTGCCCAACGAATTGTATAGTAACTCAGGGTTGTTATATTTACTTGATATATATATAGTTAGAGGGCATATGATTATTGTTCATGCATGCATGCAATTAAAATCATGTGTTTTGATTGCTTGTTTAAATCGGGGAAAATGAGTTTTACTCCTTAATTAATAAAATCTTCAGAAATTAAAGTAAAAATTTCGATCAACTTAAATTCATGGGACAAACGCTTTCATAGTTTCATGGAAATTGAAAGGATGAATGCTATGTAGTGAGTCAAAATCTGTTCATACATGTGAGTTCTCAGTCTTGGGATTATTTTTTAATCTCTCTTTTAGTTGAAAAAAATGTCAAATATACACACTTTATTAGCATATTGTCGGTTATAATATAATCAGCCCAGTGCTGAAGATGATACATTAGATATTTTTAGAAAATGTTTTACTAAAATGTTTGTTTAATTTTGCTAATTTCTTTGTTTATCATTGTCCACAATCATCCATTTTATAAACGGTAGAGTTGAACACAATCATTACATGCAACTCTACTTACAGTCTTGTTTTTTACAAGGTATATGGATCATGGATGCAATATGTGTTTTTTTTAATTTAGAATTTCATCAAAGAATATATTCAAAATCACTGGAACACATAATTCATTTTTTTTAAAATAATGATATACTTTATCACAACTCAAAGAAGACCTTAAGATCACACTTAATTAATATATTATTTTTTATTAATATCACCAGTTATTTTGAATTTTCACTATATTCTTCTTCCTTAACTGCATCAATAAAATCAAAATCAGACCTGACTAGTCGATTGAATAGGTTAAACCTTCAGTGGTTTTTAATTTTTTATTTTGTACGCTTCGACATCTAGTAGTACAAAAAATTGGTAAAACCCACAAATTTTTAAAAGAAATAAATTAGCAATTTTTAAATTATGGTACAAAATTCATTGTCCACTGAATGTCAAAACTTATAGCCCATTTGGATGCCGGATAATCCTGGATAAAATTTGGATGTCGTTTGGAAAGCCCGAATAAACCCAGATAAAGTGTGGTATATGAATTCCAACCAACCCCTATAATAAAATTTATCCTTGGTTATTCCACCCAAAGAATAAATGGGTTCACTGTCAAATCAACTGTCATTACCTCTTATAAATCACATGTTAAATCAATTATTATTATTTTTTTACTTTTTATAAATCTTTATACATATTTTATTCACATTTTACTCAAACAACAAAACATTTATTCTTACGATTCTCAACGAATAATTCAAAATACAACCAAACACAAAATCAATTTATCCTTATTTATACTCACTTATGATCGAATAAATAAATATTCAAGAATAAATCCTATTATGTATCAAACGTGGTGATAAAGAGATTTGAGGTCTTTTAGTCTTGTACTTTTTTTTTCTTTATTTTTTAGGGTCGAATATGGAGATAGGGAACGAGAGAGAAAAGGAACCTTATAATTCTTACTTTTTTACTCAACCGAAAAAGAGGGGGTTTAATTGGGTATGATCTCTCACAAATTATTTGCATTCATTTATTATTTTATATTTTAAATTAAATACCATACAAAAACATACTATGTCATGATTCATAGAGTTTTATCTATAAAATTTTGTTAAATACTAAATTTATTAATAATTTGGCCTCTAGCTATACAAAAATTATGATGTGATATATAAAAAATTAACAAATGTCAAGATTTAAAGCTTGAAAATTATAAAAAAATTCTATAATATTTAATAATTTTATAAATTTATTTAGTTATTATAAATATTAATTAACATATAAATTATTATTATATTATGATGATGACATGATTTAATTCTTTGAACAAGTGTTCTTTAAATTGTTTTGATTTTTAAAACATTTAACAAAACGCCAAAGCAGAGGGAAATGGATGGTGTTAGGTAGGGTGATTATTTGGTCCATGTACATTATAATCATTTATGTTTTAGCTTACTTGTATTACGTCACCCATTTGAGAAAGAGCATGAGTTCATCATGAATCTGACAAGATAATTAAAGTTGTGCTTATCCTTTAAGTCAATCAACCATTCAACCATCTTCCAATTAAATATTTATAGATTTTAACTGGTTCTTGTTTTTCTTATACTTTCTGAAAAGGGTTTTTTAGTTTTAGGTCCCTGTAAACATACTCATTTAGGAATTGATCCCTCACTTCTTCATAATTTGGTTTTAGTCCCCCGATTTAAATGATATGTTCGGTTTTAGTCCCTCCCAGGGACTAAAAACAAAACTAATAATTTTGGTATAGATCCCTCCCAGGGACTAAAACCAAAATCCTAGGGACTAAAATCAAAATATGAAGAAGTGAGGGATCGATCCCTAAATGAGTATGTTTACAGGGACTTAAAACTAAAAAACCCTTCTGAAAAATAATTCTGAAGTCACGTTTATGATTGAAAAACGAGTTAGCTTTACGATTAGGGAAAAATCCATGTAACCCTATGTAAATTAACTG
Organism: Acorus calamus; assembly: GCA_030737845.1. Taxonomy (NCBI): domain Eukaryota; kingdom Viridiplantae; phylum Streptophyta; class Magnoliopsida; order Acorales; family Acoraceae; genus Acorus; species Acorus calamus. The sequence goes on along the minus strand of CM060874.1, from coordinate 31,310,948 downwards.
AAATCCATTTAACCCCCTGACTCTTCAAAATTCATATAACCCCTTAAAAACACCTAATAAATTTAAACGACCCCTGAATAAATTTACGTTTACATATTATGAATATTTTATGAATATTTTGTTTGATTAATCCTGATAGAAAATACAATATACCAAAAAAACCCTACAATGTGTTAAAAATGTAAAAATCTTCTATAAATGACGATTTTACTCATCCAGATATGATTTTATAATATTTTCAAATAGTACAAAATCATCAGTTTTATAAGATTTTTAACACGTTGTAATGGTTTTTTGTATATTGTATCTTCGATCAAGGTTAACTGAACGAAATATTCACAATATATTCATTATCTATTAATGAAAATTTTATTCAAATGATTATTTGGATTTACTAGGTGTTTTCAATAGGTTATATGGATTTTAAGAAAAGTCAAAGGATTATATGGATTTCGATCAAATTTCAGGGTGTTGTATGGATTTTTCTCGTACGATTAACAATGAAGTTTGAAAATTTTTCATTTGTACATCTGGGTTGCACTACATGCATGATTGGTTAGAGGGATACCAAAACACTGTATTGATGTAGAGGGCCTCCTCAATCCTATGAAAAAGTGGTGCTTTCCAATTGCAAGATGCACTACAACATATATGCTTGCTTTGTAACACTAGAATGAATGTGACTGTGTGAGAGAGAAAATGACTCCTCGTTAGTGTCTCACAACAACAAACTTTCTTCTTTTGGAGGGATACAATTCAATCAGTTTGATTCAATTTTTTATAAACTTAAATTGAACCACAAACTATATTCACATATAACATGAAAATTGAATAAAAAACCAAACTGAAAATCCAAAATCGAATCGAACCGAACTGTTAAAGATTGGTGGGTTAATTAAAGTTTTTTTGGAGGGTTGGTTTATAACTTTACATATACATGACCTTTAACTCTCATGATTCAAGAAGGGTGAGATGTTTTCCTATATGACTAACATGGTAAATTTTTCTCCAACACAAGAAACATAGAGTATCAACATCCACACTCATGTATATATAGTGTCATCAAATTATCGGAACATGAAAAATTAAGTGACCATGACTAAACAGACATGCACTTTCAAGAACTCCTTTAGATGAATGCTAAGCAGATAGATCCTAAATTGAATTCCACAAAAAAAAATAGAAAGACACTTCTCTAATTATAAAGCCAACACAGACAATGTTTGACAAAAAAAAAAGTTATCAATGTGATAAAGAGAAAAGTGTTGCACCACCTGAACAAACAATCAAATGCACAATAATATAAAAGATGGTAAATAATCTAAATGTAAATCCCAAATTACCAGTGTCCGTGAACACGACATATACCAGCCCAGAGAGCATCACCAACCATGTGATACTGTATCAAGAGCATGACAAAATTAGTAAATTATCAACACAATTGAGGTAAATCAGGCACACAAGGATGACTCCAGAAAAAATGCAACAGAAAATGTTGACAACACCTTCCGGACACGATAAATGCACCTATCCTTTTTTGAATCGAGCGCAACCAATTTATCCTCCTTTTTTAAGCCCTGCCAATTTTTGTAGCCAACAGTGCATGAATATCTATGCGGGAATTTTCACTATGCATCAATCAAAAAATTAATGAATTGGAGATAAAAACACCCAAAACAAATGATATTTACAATGTGAGTTAGTTTCTAATGATCTCTTCTAACCATGCAAAGACTACTAGTACTGAATAAGGTTACCTTTAGGTCTCGCTTGTCCACAAAATGCACCAGATAGTGCTGAATAAGAATGCAAACTCGGTATTTTTATTTTTTGAGTACAAGAATACACACTTAGTTCCCACAAGGAAAAAAAAATCTTAGAAAAGGGATGAGGATGAGAATGAAAGAGGGAAAATTAGCTACCCTGAGCGCATCTGAAGCGTAAATAACCGATAACAACACAAGTTCATTGAATTTTTCTTCTTCGCCGCCTCCAAGTTAAATTTGGATAAAATAGTTTCTGGGACACTTTTAAACTGTGCAATTAACCAACAAAAATAATAATATCACTGAATAAGCACAAATCCCATGCCCATTGTACCAGATTTAGTATAACACATTGCTCATGGAGAAATGTAAGAACATTATTCAATTTTCATGGGAACCACATTCTCCCACTTACAGTTAAAAAATCTTCTCCTTCTGATTGAATTTTTCGATTTAGCTCCTGCTCGAACAGTTTATCTGCAAAAAAATGCTGCTGTCAAATGTGCACCCAAATGCAAAACTGTGTAATGCATACATTATGTTTGATTTTGCTTTGAAGAGCAGGAAATCATGATTTATAAATTCAGAAGAGAAATTATAATTTTAACATTAGAATTTGCTTAGGACTCTTGATATATGCATGGGAATCACTCTATAATAACATTGCTTTATGTAATCCATGTCTGGTCTTGTGTTTCCTTAGCTTTTGTCTCACTCCCCCTTAAATGCAATGAAGACATGGATCAATAAATCTCTTTTCATCAGGTTATATACACACACAAGACAAAAAGAGAGGTAACATAAGAAATTAAGAGGCATGACAAAAAGAAGCGAAGGCAAAAGGAAAAGAAAAGCATAGGTGAATAAGAAGCAGAGAAAAAAATAAAAAATAAACAGAGCCCACCTTCATCTCCTCCATCAATGGCTCGTCAAAGTGCGGACCATCCTCACAATCGGCCTCGACTCCCTCCTAAGACCCACCAAGGACGCCGACTCCCGCCGCCTCACCAAGGTCCCACCTCCGCGGCCTCTGCCGCCATTTTCCTCCTCCACCAAGATCGGCGTCTTCTCCTTCGAAGTGGCTCACCCTTTGTCGAAGCTAGAATTTTTTTAGATTCTAGGGGGATTTGGCAGAGAAGATGGGGTCGCGATCGATGTGGGGTCGAATGAGATTCTAGGGACCACGTTAGGTTTTTTTTTATTTAGTCAACGATCACGGTTTCACTTAAAGCATGATATTTTATTAAAGAAACAATCACACTTTTTATGATAACGTGATCTATTAATTAACAAACAATCACGCTTTCATTTAAAACGTAATATTTTATTTAGGAAACAATCACGCTTTGAGTTAACCGTGATCAAATATTTATTAAACAATCACGGATTTAAGTAAACCGTGATCTTTATGGTATCAAAGATCACGTTTTACTAAAACCTGTGATCATATATATTTTAAAGATTACGGTTTTTAAAAGCGTGATCAAAACAACCGTGATCAATGTCAGAAATTGTAGTAGTGATATTTAATTTGGTCCGGTTTGGTTAATTTGATTTTTTTAAAGTAAAACCAGACCCAAACTAATGGAGATTGATTTATTAATTTCTTAATCCATATTTAAATCAACCATAAAACTGTTGACTCAAAACTCTAAGAAAAACGATTTGGATTGGTTCAAATTCAATTTAACCGACCAAGTTCCACCCCTATTATTGAGGTCACTATTAGTCAATTAATTATTTCTTAGAGTTGGAACTATATATAATTCTTTTTATTGTAACCGTCCATGCCATGAGTTTTTTTTATTTATAAAATGATAGACAATCTATCCAAATAGTTTGATAGGTGCCTGATTGAGTAATACAAACTACAAAGTGGACAATGGCTAGTCAAGAAGGGGAGAACCCTACTTCAACCATGCCAGGAGTTGGGAGTAGGACTGTCAATGGGTCGCGGGTCGACTCGGACCTGACCCGATGAAAGGCGTCAAATACCCGATCCGAAGGACCCGAATCGCAGGCCGAAGGACCTGACCCGAAGGACCCGAACCTTGAAATGGGGCGGGTCCGGGTCTACCCCGACCCGGTCCTATGGACCCGTGGACCCGCCCTTATATATATATAAGATAGGCATTTCTAATGACTAATAAGTAACCCAACTAATAAAACCTAGCCCAACCAAGTTTATGACTAACCCAATATTATCCAGCTCATTCTTTTTTTGAATTGGGTCTATGTATGAGTATCCCAACCATTACAAATTTAGAACCTAGCCCATCCAATGTCTAGGTTTCTTTAGTCTTTACCCTTTTCTTTTTGTTCCAACCCTAATATTTGCAGCCGCCACCCCCAAATATGAAAACCTCCCCTCTCTCATTGATAACACCCGACGCTGCCGATCCCATCCGCCCGACGCGACTCCATATGAATGAATGCCACACATGCAGGTTTAAGGAGAAGAGATGAATTGAAAACAAGAAATATGTACATCAACACATCTATAATTTTTTGGTCTTGGGTATGCACATCTGTATCATTGGATGCCATCAACACATACATAGTTTTTTTAGGTTTATGTAATGTGTGCGGATTGTGGACATTGTTTAAGAATTCTGATGTCTTTAACTTATGCAATTTTTTTAGCCTTTTAAGGCTAATTGTATATTTGTGCTTGTTTCATTCCCTTTTAGAATTGATTATACATGTTAGTGTATGTTTTTATACATTATATGCAAGTTTTTAGACATCATATGCAGATTTTTAGGCATGTTATTTTTTAAAAATCTAATTGGAATGAAACCAGTATCCTACACGGGTCAACCCAGACCCGACCCGGGTCCTTTATTTGCTGGGTCCGCCGGGTCCAAGCCCAAGTCGGGTTCGGGTCCACCCTGACCTGGCCGAACCCGATCAGTTGACAGACTTAGTTGGGAGCCATCTCATTAATAAATAAAATAGATTAAAAAAATCAATTTTATTTATGTTTGTTCATGTTTTAATTTTTTAATACATATTTTTTATATTTATTTCACAAAAGGTAAACATACTTTACAAAAAGTAAATTAAATCACGGACCATCACGTGTGACTAATTGCACCCTACTATCTGATCATAACCATAAATCAGACCACAATTGTTTCCAACTAAAAAAATATCTACATTTCCTACATCAGTTTCCAATTTTAAAAGGATTAACTTTCCTAACAAGTCACTCCCAATAAATTCATTCGAAACAAAGTCCTCCACCTCACCGTCCCAGCCCCAATCAATAATTCAAAACCACTAAAAAAAACGGGTGTTTTTACACAGATAACCTCAGAAAATCCTATATTACCAATATGCCCCTTAAAACTCTATTACCACCCATACCCCCAAAAAGGGTTAAATTATACATAATACCCTTTTGAATGTATTTTAAGTTTAACAAAAATCCTCCGAACCCCCCATTTGGGGTAGAACATTAAAATGGAATATGGAGGAATACAAAGAGAATAACTATTAAAAAAATTGTTTGTTTTGTTAGAATAAACCTTGATAACAATGTTTGAATAAACTCGGATAATGCCTAATAACTATTCTAAGAAAATATAATTGCTCATTATAATTTATTTATTTCAATGGATAAAAATATTCTTCTATGTCATTTTAATTTTTTTTTATCTCACTTAGCACTCTAACACACATTCTAATAAATGTTACAACTATCATATCACACACATCTCTCACATTTATTTTCAAATACAAACAATTTATACATAAACCATATCATATCCTTCATTTATCATCATTTCATCCAATATGAAAGAAATAACAAAAATGATTTTTAAATTTTTTTAATGAAAATAACAAAAAAAAATACAATATCAACAAGGGATAATACTAAAAAACAATAGTTCTTCAGAGATATTTTGACAAATTTAAAGCGTATACGAAAAAAAAAAAACCGGAAGAGCACCGAAACGCCCCCCGGAAAAAGCCCCTTCAAACCCCCCTACAAATATCCACTTCAAAACCCTCTTTTTACACCGACAAAACGTGATTATAAAAATAAATAAATAAATAAATAAATCACAAGAGAGATCACATATCCGAACCAATCCGTCTCTCTCGTCTTTCTGTGTTCGTCTTTTTTTTTTTGTGAGGGAGACGATGCACTCCCTTGGACGACTCTCGACCCCTCTCGGCCTCGGCCGATCATCCCTTCTTCTGCCTCTCTGCGCCGTCCCTCCTCTTCTCTCTCTCGTCGCCTCTCGCCGCCGCTCAGGATCGAGTGCCTCACCGTCGGAGCCCGCCAGCCGTCTCCCGTGGCCCGAAGCAGCGGTCTCATGACCAATTCCAACTCCGTCTCGGTGAGCATGCTTTACCTGTTTATGTGCGAATTATGCCATTTTTGTGTGTTGAATTCGGTCTTTTGCTGTGCGTTTGTAGATAATTTAAATAGGTTGTGGTATCGTGTATGTGTTGGTTAACTCATATGTGATGACATAACATCGGTTTTTGTAATGGAAATTGAAAGGGGGAAAAAGAAGAAGCTCCAATATACAGAAAAGAAAAGATTTTTTTTTTAAGGTAAAACTAAGAAAAAAGAAGAGAAATGGAAGGGAAAAAGGGGGGAGATGATGAAGATTGATAGAGAATGAGCTCTTTGGATTCCTCATTAGTTAGGTTCCTTCTCGTATGCACTCCTCAGACGTAGGTCCCATCCACCACCATGAAGAAATCCTTGATAGGTAGCTGCGACAAGATTTCGTCACAGATTTATTCATTTCAGGATAAATGTAAGTATATATCCACCAGTTAAATAAGAGAAGATGATCGGCAAATGCAAGTTGATGCTTATCCTTGGCATAGAAGATTGTAGATTGCACAAGTATTTTTTTAATATCTAATTAGTTTGGTGTCTTGCTATCTATGAGGCAAAACCTGACCTTACATTATTAACAATCTTATTAGAATTTTATCTGTCCGTGGCTTCATTTTTAATGGCATATTGGTTTTGCAGCCAAGCAATGGCCTATATACAGTAGGTGATTTTATGACTAAAAAGGAGGATTTACGTGTTGTGAAACCGAGCACCACCATTGATGAAGGTATTGTGTTACGATTCATTTAGCATCCCGTTTGATGTATATTCTGCTGATTATATCTTCATCTTACTCATATATTTCTTTTATATATCAACAGCTTTGGAGATTCTTGTTGAAAACAGAATCACAGGGTTTCCTGTAATCGACGATAATTGGAAATTGGTGTGTCTTCCTGAGTATTTTTAGAATTTTCTTTCTTACATTTTTGTAGTCAGTTCGTCATGCATCATTCTGGGTTATGCCATGTGTATAGAATAAAAGATGATGTCCTCTTTATGTCAAACAATTATGTATGCCATTTTCTCTGTTTTATTGATTATATGATGTATTTAAAAGCATAACAATTTAGTAGTACAGCATAATCCGAAGGCAATGGTACCTATATTATGTCTCCAAGCATTTATAGTGTGTGGAATGTTGAGGTGAGGGATATGTACATTTGGGTCCTGGCTTTGTATTATGTTTCTCATATATATGACCAGGGTACTGAAGTTAGATCAAGTATTGTTGTGGACACATATGACTGGGTTCTGGGTGTTGTCAACTTACACTGTGGGGTAGGGCTGTAGATCTAGCAGTGTACAAAATGAGCAAAACCTAATGAAGATATAAAATTGTCTCTTATAGTTCACGTTATATGACAATACTAGGCGGTTCCCTATATGCTGCTTAACTACTATTGAATGCACCATTCATGCTGGTGATCCAGGAGATTTTGAACTCTGAAGTACAGAAATCTCCAGATGTGGTCTGGGAGGCTTTGAGATATGACCTTATCTTCCTTGGGTTGTCTTACCTCTTTTGAATGATGGAATTTCATAGTTTTATATCTTAGTGGAATTAGTTGGACATCAGATATATAAGATGATGGATTCTCAGTTGAGCTGGATAGGGACATTTAAGTAATTTTGATATTTCATGGTTTATTTATTTATGGTTTGATTTGTCATATTACCGATCAACTGTATCACATAATCTTGCAGCTTTTATGTTGTGCTTTCCCTCCATCTTGTGAAATCAGTTTAATTTGAGTTTAATTCTTTAAGTTAGAATCAAATGTTTTTTCACGTTACAGGTCGGTGTCGTCTCAGACTATGATTTGTTGGCATTGGATTCTATCTCAGGTATATTTTTTTAGTCATCGTAAGTAATAAATAAAATGTAATAAAATGTAACTTGTGTCTAATAATAAGACTCTAATTTTTCTATCGTATTTTCCTCGCAAAATATTCAATTGTTGGAAACTTTATTGGGAACATTATAACACAGATATAATAAAAACTCTTCCCAAGCATTTTTTTTCTAAGCATTCTGCTTGGAATTGTAATCATGTTGAAAATATCCCAAACATTAGCCAATTTTTGGTTAGACCATCCAATTTGTATTTTTATTTTTAAGTTCTTCAGCATAGATGTACGTTAGATTATGATATGCACAATGCCCAGGATAAAAACAAAAAAGGAGTGGAATTGTTGTTATATGAATTAAATAAACTAATATAACAATTGAAAGAAAATGTACTGAAATTCTTGGATTTGTGCTTTTATTGCAGCATTCCATACAACAGACAGTTCATTCATAAATCATAAACCTTAAATTCTCAATGAAGGAGTGGTGTATAAAGCAATAATTTTTGGATATATGTGACAAATATGCATCTACAGTAATAGAGTGACACCAAATTTGTCCTGTCCCTGGTGGCAACTGATCCTTCGTTTTCACCGAATTCTGAGCTATTGCGGGTGTTATCTGAATGCTGAATGTTTAAATGACTACTGTTTTGATTTTTTGTTTGGCTGGATGCTAATCTGTAAAGAGGAAAACTTTATTGCCCATTGAGGCCGTAACATTTTTTATTTAGCAACTGTCATGCTTCTATTACTTAATCTGACATTGCTCACACATCTTTCACAATTGGTATGTGAGCTTATTCTGCATCATGCTGATGCTTTCAATCTTAGTTTGCGAACATTCTTATATTTTTGTTTGTTTTGGAAGGTCTTTTGAGAGGTTGGTTGGTTGGTTGATCAATTTCTAATTTCATTAAGGTGTGAGATGTTTCACTTATTGATAATGATCTCTGTTCTTTATACCCCTCTCTTTGGTGTGATCAGGGAGCAGGCCGTCTGATGCAAGCTTGTTTCCTGAAGTTGATCGCACTTGGAAGGTAAGTGAGATATTTTTTTCCTTATATTTCATCTCAATAAGAGTTTACAAGTGCTTCATACTTTTAGTTTGCAAATTTACACTCCTTAAATAGGAAAAATTCAAGGTTTGGGACCAAATTCCTGAATTGACATCTAAAATCCAAATATATTTGTCCATTTCACAAAAAATCCAAATACATCCCAAAAATTTGGTTCAGTTTGAGAAGCACTACCATGCAATGGACTTTTTTGAGTTTTGAGATATCTATCCCATTGCAAGTTCAGGTAGAGGGATGATATGGCAAGGGCGGTTAAATGCAAAAATTGTGAAAATTGCAGAATATGCAGCACAGAAGATCAGGAAAAATTCTGCATGAATTAATGATATGTCATGCATATTTTAGTTTTTTTTTTTCCCTTTCACCTTCTCTTGTTCTTGCTTCATTCTTTTTATCTTATATTTCTTGTGCTTCACTTTACTGGGGGCCTACCCATGAGTAGGAGATCCAGGGAAGAAGGGTTTTTTAAGGGGAGAAGAAGCAAGATTGTTTTAGGGAATGGGTGAAATAATGAATTGAATCGGGGTTTAAAGAAAGGGGAGAGGGAGGAGAAGGGGAAATGTTTGTCACTGATGGTTTTAATATTTCCAGATGGAATTTAGGGTTCTTGGGATAGGGGGGAAAAGGAAGGAAGGATCCAGAAATAATGTGAGTGATAAGTGTGTGACATAATTGATAAAAAAAAGTGTGTGGGGCACTTCAATTTACACATGTATGACACACCCATAGTCTTTAATAAATCAAGTTATCCAAGGACAATGTTTTTCAAAAAGTTATCTAGGGATAACAGAGATATTCACGCGCATAGCCTTTGATTTGGACTGCATTTCTGACCTAATTGCTGTCCGTGAACAATTACATGATAATCCACAGTCTTTAATAAATCAAGTTATCCAGGAATAGTATTTTCCACTTGGCATTGCTGTCCCTTCTAATTTGTCCACTTCTATAGGGTTCTGCAAGATTGACCTTCTTCTTGGGGTGTGTAGTGGCAGGCATTACTTTTTGTGGCCAGAGTATGTTGAACCCTGCAAAGCACGGACACTTCTCCGCAGGCCCCGTACCCGTGTCGGACATGGCACGGACACGCCTCCAGCTGTGTCGCCTTCATTTTGTCTGGACACGGCTGGGACACGGCTAAGACACGGCCTATGACACACTTGAGACACGGCCTAGCCTGTTTTAACCCAAAAATAAAAAAGAAAAGGAAGGCCCAACATAGCCCATAATATTCAACTCATTTAAAACAACCAAAATCAACTCGTATAAACAAAATCTCTTTCTGAAGGTTAAAAAAAATGGTGATTTATTAGTTTAAAACGGTGATTTATAGTTTAAAACAATGATTTATAAACATAGTGGTTTATTGGTTTAAAACAGTGATTTATAAAAACGGTGATTTATTAGTTTCTACAATTGTTTATAAATAGTGAATTAAATTAAATGTGTTGTTAATATAAAATAGTGATATTTATTATATTAATTTATTTGTTGCCGTGTCCTAGCCGTACCGTGTCTATTTTTTAAAAATTGCCGTGTCACTGTGTCCTATGTCTGTGTCTGTGCTTCATAGGTTGAACCATAAGAACAAATCTGGCATCAAAATAATATGTAACCTTATGTTAGTAGTTCAATGCATTTTCCATTGATGTCTCTGCCTTATGTGTAATAGCAATTTGGTTATATGTTCCCACTGGTTTGGTTGCTAAACAACTGTGCCAGGCCACACCATTGTGCATGTATTGAGTAATCCTATAATGGAAGTCCTGTGTACTTGTTAGATTGAATGGTATTTCCACCTGGGGGGATTGATAGTTGTCTTTTCTATTGAAAAAATGTTTTTTGGGGGTAGTGTTTAAAATACCTTCTTTGGAGGCTGGAATTTCAGTAGGCTATCTCAGACGGTGACTATAGACCCAAACAAGAACGTTGCCAACATATCCTCACTGCATGCATCCTACTGGCCCCCAAAAGACTTCTAGACCGCTGAATTCATCTTGTAGAGATTGTGTCCAGTGTCCTTATAACTGATGGTGTTACATTTTCCACAGACATTTAATGAGATCCAGACATTGCTCGGTAAGACCAATGGTAAGGTCATTAGTGATGTGATGACACCCGCCCTCTTGTTGTCCGTGAAACTACAAACCTTGAAGATGCAGCAAGGTCAGTGTATGAAACATGGAACACTATAGAAATATATGAATACAGTTAGAACAGCTTATGCTGAAATCATCTTGTAATGGCAGGTTACTACTGGAGACCAAGTATCGTCGTCTTCCTGTAGTAGATGGTGCTGGTAGATTGGTAAGAACTTTGACTACTTTCTTTTCCCCTCTAAATTATGGCTTTTCTTCAGTCATCCCAACTTTATTTTAATTATGAAGGTTGGAATTATCACAAGGGGGAATGTAGTTAGAGCAGCGCTCCACATAAAGCGTGCTAGTGAAAACTAAGCACAGAACAGAAGTGGGTTTCCTTTTGAGGACCTGGCATTATTCTTGCTGCAGTTGTGCTGGTATTATGTGACGTCAACTGCAGGTGTTCATAATTGGTGAAAATTTAGACCAAATTCTCATATGGTAATTCATTTTGCTATGCTAACTAAACTTGTTATAGACATAATGGTGGTGATAGATTTGTTCATCAAGAAAACCTTAGCAATGTAAATTCTTTTGGAGATTGCCTAGCTTCCACGAAGATTTTGATTCTACTAAGAAGTATTAGCTTCATGTAAGTATATTCAAAGTTTCTGGGATTTGTATTCACTAATATGTGAAAGCCCATGTGAGCCTATATCTCAGTAAGTATTTCAGATGTTCATGGGGGCAAGCAATTACTGGAATAGTATCAGTTGCCTTTGATGGTGCAAGGGAGATCTCATATATTGTTATCCTAAATAATCACCATATGTTCTCAATAATTATTTAGAAAACTCTCAAGAACTTTAATTTTTATTATTTTATATGGGATTCATGATTTTTAAGTTAGCTTAAATTTATTTTAAAAAATTCATCTGCCTTTAGATCACTGTGATGACTCATTGAATTTGCAATTTTACATATTTTGTTATTGAGTTTTTAATGGACCTTAAAAAGACTTTTCTGATTCTTGTCGGCAGGGAAGTTGACACTAATGATAAATCTTTTGTCACATTTTACACCATCCACGCACCTAAAGATTGAAGCACATTTCAATTGACATTGCTTTTGCAAAATTATTATATGCTAGCACCTAATGTCAATTATTGTAGCTGCTTTTAAGACCTGGATGATGACGGCGTTGAAGAATCTCCTTGTGTTCCCCCTCTTCTTTTTAATCTAGGTGTTGATGGAATTAGTTGCAGTAATAGTTATAGATTTGGACTTAAAATTGTGGATGGATGGTACAACGTTTCTTTTTTAGTACAGATGCCAAACAGTGCGACAACAGTTCCAATTACACAAGGATAATGTTACATTCAGTCTCAATTCAGTCTACATGTGTTTCGAATTTTTAAAATAGTATATTTATATAATGAGGTACATGCTTTTATAAAAAATGAAGCATATACTCAATGAATTGCATGGATGTATTTATAGAAAATGTAAAAAAATTCTTTCGAAAACATATGTATTGTTTATGAGAGCATATGTGTCAATCTATCGACGCATATAGGTTAAAATTGAAGCTGAAAATGGATCTGCGTGTAACAGCGCCATTACATAAACTAGACCGAACATGGCCGCTTAACAACTGTGGACAAGGCCCACTACCAAACCAGCCAACTAGGCTGTACAGTTTGGGACATGTTTGTTGAGAATAAAGTGAAAGGTTGAAGTTGTTTTTACAGTCCCAAGGAAAACATATGTGCTCAATTCATTTTTTTTTTTGAAAACATATGTTTGATTAGACAACCATTTTAGTTTTTTTGTTAAAAAAATAGTGCAACTCATCGGGTATATATTTTCATTAAAAAAATAATAATCATGTACTCCAACGATAGCCATCGAGAAGCTGTGAAATAACACTTTTGAAATTTCAAGTTTGGAGGGTGCCATTTGGGTAACTTTTCCCATTTTTTATATATAATGTGTCCTGTATGAAAAAAGTGTCTTAAACTTTGATTACACGCGCATGTTCTCATTCTCCCCTTTTAGCAATATTTCCTTTCAAAGCAAGCAAAAACAGGCCATTGACATGGTAGACCCAGATGTTTCCCATGTAAGGAAAATCAATGGAGACTTGGATCCTGCAAATATGCAATTTTTATGTAGGTGGCATATATAATTCATTGTAATACATATTTTATTTTTATGAAAGCACATAGCACATATTTCATATATTTTCAAGCATATCGGGATTACACATTAGACACTATATATAGGACTACGTAAAGCTATCCCTCAAAAAAATGCATCCACTTGGACTCCTCTCTGTGGATGATAAACATAAGTTTCTAATGGGCATGATACACTCAATTTAGTAAAATTATGTGTTTTATTAGTCAAATATATATTTCAAAAATTTAGAAACCGCTAGAGACCGGACAAATGAGTCTCGCAGTGATGGGGTGTAATCGAGTGTTGTTGCATAGTTTTTTTTTTAACCCAATTTCAATCTTATGTATCTCAATAGAAATCATCGAAGCGTAAACTCATATTAATAAGGTATATGCATCAATAAATTTTTTCATATTTTCTATAAATGCATCAATGCAATTTATTGGAGCATTTGTTTCATTTTTATGAAAGCATATACCCCATTAGATGAGCTATACTATTTTTAAAATATTCAAAATACGTGTAGACTAAATTGTGGTCAGAAAAATGATTATACATGACATTTTCCTTATAAATAATATCTAATAAGACAAAAAAACTTGCAAGTTGGAACCCCATAAATGAAAGAGAAAAAAGGACACACCATGCGTGGTTGCTCTATTGAGGAAACGAGAAATGTGAACAGACATGAAATGCTGTGTGTGGGGACTTCCTGGCCCAAACCCTAATCCATCCATAACCAATGTGGGGAGGTTTTATATAGGAATAACCTAACACACAATAAATTGGTCCCATCTCTGTTCCAACCCTAATTATCATTATCATTTATTATTTATTTAATTTCCAAGATAGAGCACCTAACCCTTCCCCTCTATTAATTGTCCTTTGGATCACAAACTCATGGTCTGTCACTTTGTGGGTCAGTTATGGTCTGGGTCAGTTGTACAAGATAGATCCAACTTCATTTTCCTTCTTTTCATAAAAGGCAAGACTTGAATGAATGAGTGACAGTAGTTTTCTTGTGTTCTCATGCCTTTTGGAGCAACTCATGAAAGGACAATATATTTGGATGGTGTGGTCATGGTGTGGCTCATATTTTTTGGGTGTGACTATCAAACGTGAATCGCATGTGTGAGTGGGTCAGCCAACAACACATGAAGTTCCCACATATATTTTGACATTTTACAATGTATATTTTGTGTAGTTAAATACATATATACCTTCATAAAAATAAAATACATGTAAAACAAAAGTCACAAGGGTATCAAAACATATACAATTGTTTATAATAATGTCTAATATTTTTAAATTGATTGATTAAAATTTAATTTAGTCAATCAATATGAATTATAAATGAGTGCATAAAAAATATTAAATTGTAGGAATAGAGGCTCAACAAGAATTTTAAACTTGATGTACACCTCAATATTTTTTTTTTTTTTATAGGAAAAGTTAAATTTTATTACTGTCACTTGTATTAAAAATAAATTACAAATTCGAATGAAGAAAAGATGGGTGAAAAGAAAAAAAGAAAAGAAATTAGAAAGTGAAATCAAGAGGCGTTAGAGGAAGGTAAAAGGCGATACATTAGATGGGAACAATTAATTACTAATGTCTTGTTGAATGTGTGTGTATAACTACAACTGAAAAAAATAGAGATTTTTTTTTAAAAAAAATTATTCCAAAAGCAATGAAAAAAACTATTTGATTACATTATTGGAAGGCCATACAACTATATAACTAGTCTCCTTTGATATCTAGCCAACTATCAAATCTCCACATTATGGTTACTATTCAATCATCAATTGTGGTACACAATTCAATCATGCCAATCACGTGTTGAACTAACATAACAAATGATGGTTGGACCAAGCTCTCACATTCTATGACACTATCTTTAATGTGTGTCACACCACAGCTGTCATGACATGGAAAATTGTGTGCTGACAAAATTAATGCGTTTTTGGGGTTAGGTTCATGTAAATATAATTAGACTTTTTTTTTCAGACTTGGAAGTGTCGATAAAAAAATCACTTAAATATGTATTTAGGCCTAAAGAAATTTTAATTAATTAATCGGAATAGCTTTGATTACCAGTTTTTTTTTTAAAAAATGTATTAAATTTATAAAATAAACGTTTCGATATATTCTTTTTATAATTTTTATAAATATATCTATGCAATTCATTAAAATATATGTTTATTTTAAAAAAAATAGCATTAAATAAAATGTGTTAGTTTAAAAAAATTAAAACACATGTAAACTAGAATTAGAGTTGAAACATTACATTATCCATGTAACTTATTAGGATTAGATCTCCACTGGTAGTTTAAACCACTCGATTTGGTGTGTTCGATGCCCTTCATACGTATAATATATGTGCTTGTGAATATAGTGGAGAAATGATTATACACGTTTTTTTAATATATATACACCAGAAAATATATATACACACAGAAATAAAGTAAGAAAATACTAACTCTGTTTTGAGTAAAAATAAATAAATGTAGGCCAGGGTGAATAAACTCAAATAATATGTTAGTTTACAAAGTATTATATATGAATATAGCTATATCAAATACCTGAGAACAAATTGATATTAGCATTTTAGATCCCCTGTAAAATTGTATTATTGATTTTAATGTATTTTATTTGTATAAAAAATAGTTCATATGGTAAATCAAATGTTATCATCCATTCATCCTTTATAACTCGGAGGTTCTTACATGTCATATTTTTTTATATTTTATAAATCTTTAATCATGCCATTTTAATTTTTATCCATAATTTATCTATGTAAATAACCAATCAATAAAATTTCATTATTACACTTTCCCATTAGAATAATTAAAAATATAATAAAATATAAATGATTTATTATTACACCAATCAAATAATATGTTTGTTTGCAAGATGTGTCTATGTCACAGTATGTAGGAATAAACTGATATTGGTATTTCAGATCATTTAAAATTATGTTATTTCTTTCACCATATTCCATTTGTATAAAGGGGGAAGTCGTGCATCAAATCATGTGTCATATTATTTTTTATAATTAAGAGATTCCTGCATGTTGAATTATTTTTGCATTTTATAAATACTTAATCATGTCATTTCAATTTTTATCAACAATTCATATGTGATCAACAAACAAATAAAAATCTCATTATTACATTTTTCAACAAAGATAATTAAAAATATAAATGATTTATTTTATTAATATAATTATTTATATTAGTCATTTATTTCTCAAATAATTTGCCTATCACAAGGGCTAAGCTATGTTCCACAGAGCAATGATATTTTTTAATGCAAATGCCGAGCTATTTGATTGGCCCAAACCAGAGATATCTGCCGAGGTTCCAATTCCACCCACGACAAGAAGAAAAAAAAAATAATAATCAGAAAACATTATTTTAATACAAATATTATTCGAACCTCTTAAGGGCCGTTTGGATAGCGGAATAAGGATGGAAAATAAGAGTGGAATAGAAGAGAATAAGTAAAATAAGTGTTTGGGTAGAGTGAATAAGAGAGTATAGCTATACAGAACAATGAGAGAATAAGCTGATATTTGTATTCCAAGTTCCTCAATGGAATTGTGTTATTCCTCCACTGGAATAAGGAAACTCACATATCAAATCACTTATCATCACATCAAATCACATGTCATCACCTCTTATACATCAATGGGACCTACATGTCAAATCAGCTTTTTACACATTATTTACATCTTATTCTTCATCAATCAAACACTCTAACCTTTATTATTACGTTTACTAATGAGAATAACAGATAAACACAATCAAATACAAAATCTCTTATTTCATTGATAAAATCAACTATTTCTAAAATAACTATAAACCCTAAAATAAGTTACTTCGCTATCCAAACAAGCCATTAAAGTATATATAAAAAATATTCTTAGGGACAACACCAAAAAAAAAAAAAAATTATATACCAAGTTGTATAAATTGGTATATAATATATGGTATCGTCGGCAGGGGCAGACAAATTGTTAGAGGTGAATCGCTCGATCACAATCAATCAGTCAATATCAACAAAACATAAACATATAATATATATGTCATAATGTCGTACATACTACATATTGTAAAAATATATAATGTCGTACGTATAACTTTTAATTAAACTATGGTTTATCTATCTATCTATTTATTTATATTACTAATCAAAACATTTTCAAATTAATTATTTTTTTCAAAATATATTAAATGGACGGCAGGTGATCATACCACAATCATCATTTTTAATTATTTTATATTGTGATAAGAATGAAAAAATCTATTTATTAATATGTGTTCATACAAAAATTGGATAGTATTATATCTCGAGAGTTATTTTTGGAATATTTTTCCCTCCACAATATCTATATCCAACTAATCTTATAAAGTTATTTTTGTATATTTATACAAAACGAAACACATTTTTAGCCTAATATCCGTGATTATTTGTTATTTTCCAACAATACTTGAAGGGTTTAAATTTTCCATAAATGCCATTTTTTTTTACATTAGAGAGACATGTGTTGTTCGTTATAAAGTTTCAAATAGGAGATTATGATAATATAAGGTTGGTTGAGAAATATATATATATATATATATATATATATATATATATATATATATATATATATATATATATATATACACGGGGCGATGGGGTGCAGTCGTGCGGTCGCGGTCGTGGGTCGTCTGATCGCAGGTCCATCGCATCCAACGATCGACGTGATTCGCACCCGACCGTCCGATGCGATAGACTCGTGATCGACGGCCCGTGATCGCGACTGCACCGACCGCACGACATATATATATATATATATATATATATAGGGAGCCGATTACGTGCGGTGTACGGTCGGTGCGGTGCGCGATCACGGGCCGTCGATCACGGGTCCATCGCATCGGACGGTCGGGTGCGATTCACGTCGACCGTTGGATGCGATGGACCCGCGATCGGACGACCCACGTCGCGCACCGCACACCGCACCTAATCGTCGGCATATATATATATATATATATATATATATATATATATATATATATAAAATATTTTTTCAATTATAACGTATCTCTATAACTCTATAACAAATTTTATAAATAATTTATTTAATAATTATAAAAAATTTATTATATATACACATTGTTAAAATATATTTTTTATTTACACGCATATAAATAAATATTAGTTTTTTCTTATTTATAATTACATAGAAAATTAAGTACACGTAAATATATATATATATAATATGTAATCTTTTCTCACCCCCACGTCCGAAACTACACAATAAATGTCAGATGTTTTAAAACACAAGATATTTTTAATGGACCCCATGTAACCGGCCAAACCTAACACGCAGAAGGGGCCGCAGATCTCCGCGAATCTTAACATACGGTTTATCTTTAAAATAACCTTTTTTATTTTTTATATTATTTAAACTCTCACCACTCCATCATATAATATAATATTATATGATTATATAATATAATATTATATTAAAAGAAGAAACTAAAACATGAGCAGTGTAAAAAAATAATTGGCACATCTCCTCGGATTCCTTGGAACACACTATTGTTGACATTTCTTCTTTTGTCTTTGCTTTTGTTTTGTATGTTGATGATGCTCCCAGTTTTGGGACGGACCATGATATATTTTTATCTTATTATATTCTCTATATGTCCCTGTTTCATTCCATGATTTCGGGTGCGTTTGGTTGCGCGATTGCGCTACGATTGCGATTACAGGAAGCTGCGTTTGCAATCGCGCAACCAAACAGTTTTGTAATCGCAGTTTTAAACCCAGCGATTGCAGGCAAATAGTGCTCAAAAGCTGCGATTTCAAAAAGCTGAGAAAGTAAGCTTCCTGCAGAATCAGATTTGCAATCGCAGATTCCTGCGGAATCAGTTTTGCAATCGCGCAACCAAACGCACCCGAAATCATCTCCATCTGTCATTATTGTTTGACAATTATTTTTTTAATTTTTAGCTAGTGAAATGACTCAACACCTTCTTGTGACGAATAACGTGTTATCAAGACAATTTACAAACAGTGTTAGAATAATGAAATAGAAGTGTTGAATGTTTATTGTAGTGAATATTTGAATGATTCAAAATGCATAGACTAGTTGGGATTTATTGGAGAAATAATTGACTGAAGAGGCTCTTAGAAGTTCATTCTTTTGTTCAATTTTCAGTTAAATAGAGTTTAAGACACCAAGTGTCAAGTGTCTTTAAAATGTCCAATACGCCTACGTGCGCGTGCGCTGCGCGTAGCACAACCTTGCATGGAAAGGTCCACATAGGGTGTCTACCAAAATCAATTCACTAAAGTACAGAGAGAATTTATTGGGAGAACTTTAGATCTAGTTTTCTCATTTACCCAAAAATGGTTTTGAGAATTTAAATGTACTACGTTCATCTCTTCGACGAGAGGAACACAATCCAATGAGTTTTTACTAAAAAATAATTAATAGAACATAAACTCATTTTAACAAAAAATTGTCAAAACTCAAAATTTTCCAACATAAAGTTGGGGAAATTATTGCTGGCAGTGTGTATATATATTGGATTTTTTAAATATTAAATTTTATCTAATAAAATGAATGTTTATATGAAAAGTACACGTTCGTTACATATCAAATTGATTGAATCTAATTTTAATCAACGTAAAAAATAATAATGAAATATATATTTATATACCTCATGTAAGGAGGTATATATATGTATCTTATCAAATGATTATAAAGATACATGGACTATCTGAGGTGCTACTTGTAATAACATTCTTTTGTGCTTCTAAGAGTAATATTGTTGGATGGTAAGATCACTTGGTTGAAATTAATTAGTGTTGGTTGGTAGGTTTTTTTTTAAAATTATATATATAATTATAGGGTTTTTTATTTTTAAGTCCCTGTAAACCATAAAATTTAGTGATTGATCCCTCACTTTTTCATATTTTGATTTTAGTCATCAGATTTAAAGGATATGTTCTTTTTAGTCCCTAAGAGGGACCTATCCTTAAATTATCTGATTTTCTTTTTAGTCCCTCATAGGGATTAAAAAGGAACATATCATTTAAATCTGGGGACTAAAATCAAAATATGAAAAAGTGATGGATCGATCCCTAAATAGGTATATTTATAGGGACTGAAAATTAAAAAACCCATAATTATATATGTCTTTATAAAATAGTATTTTAATTTTATGTTAGCGGCCATTCTAAATTTTTAATTTAAGGAAATATATATCTCACTTGATGACATAAAGAATGAATGTCGGCATGACTGCATGTAACAATATTTTATGTGATTCCAAAAGCCTTGTTGGATTGTTGGATCACTTGATTGAAATCAATTAGTACATGTTGGTTGGTTGGATTTTTTTTTTTTGAAAAACATACATAATTATATTCTGTCTTTATAATATAGGATTTAAATTTTATGTTAGCAGGCAGTCTAAGTTTTTTATTTCTAAGATCATTTCAACTCTAGATTTTTACGATTTTTAAAGGAAGTGTGGATGATTTTAAATTGTTTTTCTTGAAAGAAAGAATAAGTATTTGGTGGGAAAAGCACACTGAAAGTTAGCTATATTTTATTTGATTGTAAATTTTTTTCATGATATTAAATATATATTATAAGACGAGCATACCTTGGGGAGAATGTATAATTTATATCATATGAGATGCATATAGTGGATCATAAATAATTCATATATTACTACATTTGTGTAAATGAATAAGATAACTTGTGACTTTCAAATTCCTAAAAGCTATCCTAAGCTTATTCTAGAACCAAATGGAGATATGATTTATATATTATTGATAGAAAAAAAAAACTAAAAGTGATATATTAAGAAAAAAATGTTAGATATGGTCCGGTGTTCAATCCCAAATGCAGTTTGGCACCCTTTTCAATTTTTAAAAACATATTATACTTGTGAACTATATATTTATTTTTATAAAAAAATATAATAAAGTATATGCACTTCCATAAATTGTAAGAATTTATTTTGAGAATGTAAAAGATTTTTTAATGAAATATATATGTATCTTTATAGCAAGTGTAGAAAACTCAAAAAGTACATGAGACTATAAAATAATTGAGGATCTGCTTGGAACAACGATGTCAATCTCCATGTTCGGTAAAACATATGAGTGATACAAAACATCTTAAATGCGATTCATTTTTCTCTATGAACAGATGTTTTCTTGTTCAAACACAGATGCATAATTTTTGTTTGAATTTGTGACTATACAATCCGTCTCACCAATGATTCAAACAGGACCTGAATATAACAACACTCATTAAAGAAATGAAAGATAAACGAGTTGGATGGCTTTGCATGAATAAATTAATGAATGCTACATGATCATTTGTCCATTTGGAATAAAAATCTATTCTCTTTAGCAGTTACACTTTAAACCTTAATTAAAAAAGAAAAAACTACTTGGGATCACAGGATTTGGTGGTTTATGAGCAAGCCACGCACCAAAAGGTTTTAATAATATTTTAGGGGTTGGTAGGTACATGCCCTACTAAAAGTTTTTTTTAATGTCCAAATTGATCTGTTGAGTCATCTTTCCATATATCATAATATGATTTGATGCAAAGGACATCATGAGAAAGCACTAGCTCTCCATGTGGGGCAAGTAAGATGGAATAAACTACAATAAATGCATAATAGCAACAAAATTAGCATATAAAACAAATAGATATGATTAGCTAGATATATTAGTATAAAAACACTAGTAGATTTTTTAAAAGCCCTGAATAATTTATCCATGCCTTCGTACACCAAATTTATATATAGTTAATTGAAACAAATGTTATAACAGTGAATTGAACTAGAAATATAACCAAATTAATGATAGTTATCAATAAATATGTTTATTACCATCTTTAGAGACCACTACCAGCTATTAAAGAATTTGAAGCCTATGTTTGATAGAAAAGTGAGGATAGCCATGTTTGGATGACCATCACTTTATGGGAATTTTTTTAGTTGGTGATAATTACCAAATGTTTTGCTTTATGGGAACATGGGAATATATATCCCTAGAGAAGTGGAAAATTTTAGGATGAAAGTTTGCTGACTAAAGTTACAAAGTTTTAGTAATTGAAACACCCAATTAAATTGTTCAAGTGAGTTTTCATTCATCAATCCAATTAAACTAGACTAATAATTTATAAAATAAGTAGAATTATATGACTTGGATGTAAAACTGATTTATCATATTGTCATCTATTGGTGTCAGCTCTTTTTTATTTTTTTACTATTCATCATTTTCTTTGATGATCACTCTATACAGTTCAAAATGATAATTAAATACCTTTAATTAACTACTGCACCTGCTATAAATAAATATGATTGTGGGAATTACATGCTAATTGAGGTGATGATGCTTCATTATGGTAGATATATCTCCACCAAAGATTTTATGCCATCTCCATTTAACATTATAGTGTAACAGTAATGAAGAGATATTTAAAATTATGTTGACCCAACCACTCCACCCACAAAGACTTCAATTATCAAACTTCTCAATAACTCCTATATATAACCAAATCTAATGAATTACATTTACGGTTTCAATCATTTTCTAACGCCATCCATCTCTGTGGATATGAAAACAATCACAACATAGCATTTTTACTTCCTCAAGTGATTTTGGAGTAATATTTTTTTATAGCACAACTTTTAATGCATCAAGGTATAAGTTTTCATATACGAAAAAATGATTTCATTTTTCAAGCAAAGTTAAATAAATAAGTTAGATGGCATCACAATACCACTTATTTTGGTTTGTTGTTTAATTTGTTTTCAAGTGTTGCAATGGAAAGAAGTAACATCAAACATGGTCCATCAAAAACACATCCACAGTGTTTGCTGACTTGTGATTGGACACCAAAACAAATTTTATTAAAAAATTAATCCCACTTGAGTTGAAAGGGGCCTATGGAAAAATATATATATATCTCTCAAAAGGAAAAGGCATATTTTATCTATTTATCCATCTAACATAACTCAATTTATCCATCAAAACTGGGGGCACATTATATTTTGAATTCTTTAAATATATATTTAATCTAATAAAATATAATTTTTTTATAAAGATGTACTACCTGATCAAATAAATTTGAAGTTTATCTTTATTTTTGTATTTTCTGAAGTAATACATATTAACTTTATAAAAAATTGAGGATCACATATACGATAGTAGAAAGATAAGTATAATACATTATCACATGCAATTCACATACATTTTGATTTTTTTTTATAAATAATATATTTATCAAATGAGTTATTTATATGTTATAAAAAAGTGAAATATGTAATTAAAAATTTGTATCGACTCATTTTAAAAAACATGATTTTTTATATAAAGATGTATATGTTTCACGTGTATAGGATTGTGTGTAACATAGGTTAAATAAAAAATTTCAATGAAGGATTGATTCACTGGATACTGACTAAAAAAAATCCTTCCCACTTGAGTTTACGTGGGAGGGACATATGATAATAATAATAATAATCATATCGATATAAATATTATTTTGGAAAAGCATGACGGGGGAGGTGTAGGCCTGTTAACGCTTAATCTGACTCGACCCGATATGATAAAATGCATAAATACCTGACTTGAAAGATCTGACAATAAAAATGGGTCAGATCTGGATCACCCTGACCCGATCCTATGGACTCAATTAACTCAACCCAAATACCATGTGATGTTTTTTTATTTATGATTCAACCTAACACCTATGATACAACTCAATATTTATAATTAAATACTATATAATCAAATAAAATTTCAACTATTTGAAATATTTTTATAATTTTTTACTTCACATAAAAGAAAAATAATTCAAATCATATTCAAAATAATATCTCATAAAATATTAAAAATCAAAATAATGAAAAATTATTTATAATGTATTGAACTCTGTTTATTCAAACACATCATGCAAAATTAAAATGAAAAAAAAAACCCTTTCACCACCCTAATATACAGCGCTCTCTCACTAAATCAAAGTCATCCTTACAATCATCTCTTCCTCTCCCTTCTTTTTCTGAAATCATTTATTTTCTTCCTCCAAAACATAAGACGTGAAGAAGAAAAAAAACAAATGAAGTCATTGTAGGTTTTTAAAAAGTTCACTGATCTCTTCAAATATGATCTCTTATAGACCTAAGCCTATTAATAGATCCAACTAGACTCAATCCAGACTCAACTTGTTAGGCCATCTCCAGCCCTTACTCAAACTCATTCCCAAATTTCACTTAAAATTTGAGTAAAAGTTTGATTTGATATGATGTGTTTCCAACCATCACTTTGCGTTTTACTCAAATTTTTTTAAAAATCACTTCTTCTTCTTCTAATTATTTTTATAAACATTTTCAAAGTCCTTTCCCCCAAACATTTTTATTATTTAATTTCCCCTTCAAGATATTTAAAATTAAAAATTATTATCATCCAATTTTTTTGAAAAAAAAGTAAAAAAAAAAAAATTGGTTTCAAGAGATGGTAGAAATTTGGGGGGGGGGGGGAAGACATCTAATATAATTCAATTAAAGATAAAGTTGGAAAAAAAATATGGAGATAGAAGGAAAATAGAGAGGTTAAAAATTTGGGTAAAGATTTGAGTCTCCCTTGATTTGAGTAAAAGTATGGATAAAAGCTTGATTTGATATGTGTATAGGTAAATGGTTGAAGGAAGTTTTGGGTGATTTTTACTCAAATTTAAATTTGACTCAAATTGAACGTGAGGGCCGGCTATGGGTCCTTATCCCGATCACTTCCTCTCTCATTGGCAAGAAGGACAAGTCCCAGATGGTGATGGAGTCCGGAATGAAAGGGACGGGAACCATGGGGACAGGAGGTGTCGAGGGGTGAGCTTGACGAACCGCAGTGGCAGAGAAGGAGCACTGGCCCCTAGTCAAACCTATTGGGCCTTATTCCGTTTAGGCGGCTGGTCAAAAGCTCGGATGCTTCGCACCTTTTTTGATCATTGACTCGGAACTCTCAACTATGTCTCTCTCCTACGTAGGCCCTTCTCTGGGACAGCGGAAATAGGTTTGGATATAGGATTGGAGACGCTCTTAATAAGCCTAGAGAGGTGATTGTTTGACTATGGAAACAGGGGAAGAGAATCTACCACAAACAAAACAGAGAAAATAAGTGATGGTGGAGTGGTGGGTCTCTGTTGTTGGCACACCATATATTATCCAACTGGGGAAAACAAAAGCCCCTGTGAGTCACCTTATCTAGGTGTCTGCATTCCTTTATTGGAAGGTTTGGCACCCTCTCTCTATATATATATATTTTTTGTTTTCTTACTCTAACCGAACAAAAAAATTGCTTTCATGTTATTTCTTTTTTCTTTCCCCACTACCAACTTCTCTATTTTGTAAGTACAATTATTGTCATTGTGACCAAAAAAATATTGGAAGACATTGTCTGTCATTAAATTATTTGAGAAATGTGTACATGATTTTTATGTATATCATTTGAAATGGAGACATATGTCATATCACACACATTTTTTAGATGGTGAGATGTATTTTTACGTATAGACACTTCTATACTAGACATCTTCCCTTGCTAGACAATGTCGGATTAAATTATTTGAGAAATGTGGACATGGTTTTTTTGTATATCATTTGAAATGGAGACATATGTCATATCTCACACACATTTTTTAGATGTTGAGATGTGTTTTTACATATAGACACTTCTATACTAGACATCTTCCCTTGCTAGACAATGTCGGATTAAATTATGTCTGGTCTCACCTCTCTCACTATTTTGTCTATTGGACCATTGTCCTCTTGCAGATATGGTTTTGAACTTTTGGGCAATTTGGGTGGAGGAATTGGGGGGGGGGGGGGGGGGGGGGGGGTAATAGAATGGAATAGGAGAATAGAAAGAAAGAATAGATAAGTGTTATGACAGAAAATGTGAAAATAAATTAATATTTATATTTCATGTTTCTCTTGAAATTGTATTATTTCACTTGATCAATTTCACTGATATAAAAGGGTCCTACTGTTAAATCAACTTTCATTGTCTTTTATAAATCAAGAAGCCCATAGATCAAATCATTTTTCATCTTTTGTAAATCGTTATCTACACTTTATTCACATTTTATCAATCACTTATATATGGTCAATCAAAACAAAAAAAACTTCATTATTATGTTTTTCAATTAGAATAACTAAAAATGCAATCAAATAAGAAATAATCATGAACCCTAAGATAATTTATGTTTTTATCCAAATGACACATTTGATACTAAATTTTGTTTGATATCAATGTAAGACGGTTTGAAAAGAAATTAAACCATAATTGGAGAAGAAAAGTTATAAAAAAAAACAATTAAGGTGACATAAATTTAGATGCTAAAAAATTTAGAGAATCAAAATTACATTGAATTCTCTTTATTTTTAATCACATTAATTATCTATTACTTAGGTATTAAGTTTGAGCAATATATAATATATTAGAGGCTATGATAGTAAGTTTTAATGATGTTTTAGTGGCTTTATTATAGATATCAGAATATACATTTTTTTTCTTAACATGTTAAATCACGTAAAGGGTGACACAGATAATCAATCAATAATATTTTAAGTTTTTTTAATTATTTGTGAGAGTTGTATCTTTTATTTCTTCTTTCATTTTTATAAATAATGATTTACAGAATCGACATTCTTCATCTTTTTGTTGTTTCTCGTAGCGTTCGGTGTCTCTAACTACGTAAGATATTCATGTAACATGCTTGAAAATAAATCTGATTTCATATTGATAGTTTGTTTATATAATATAATAATATGCATGAATTGGCCGTTGAATAAGGTGATTGTGGATTTGCCGACACCCAACCAATGTGTCAACCTGGTCTTCTTCCGTATTCAACCCAACCTATTTTTGTTTGTTCATACTTTTTTAATTTTTTAAATTAAACAAAAAATTCCAACAGAACAATTTTTTTTTCAATAATTGAATCCAGTTTAAGCCTTTGTCTTATACCAATAATTTTTTTTTAAATTTTTTTATTGTGTTTTTAGTTATTCTCGTTGAGTAATAATAATATATTATTTTTGTTGTTCGATTGATAAGAATTTAATACAAACTTAGGGTGTGGTTGGAAACAAAGTTTGAAAAACAGTTTTTAACTGTTTTATACACGATTTTTTATAATGTGATGATGATGACTGTTTTATAAAACTCAGATTTTCAGACAATAAAATCTAATAATGATACCACGTGGAAGTTAAATTATTTGATAATAGTTTTTAGTTTTTTAAAAAACTAAATTTTTTTTTTTTTTTGCTAAATGCACCCTTACGGTACCACTACTTATTTATTTTCTGTACTAGCAAATTTCCTTCCAGAAAAAAATGTTTTTTATTTATTTATGCATGCAGCATTATTCCACGTCTATACTTACAAACTGTGTATATAAAAACTTGATAACAGCTCATTGTAATCTATATTAAATAATACATACATATTAATTAATTGATAGAACAATACACCTCACCACATGTGGAAGTACTGTCCTTTCCTCTCAAAAAATATACCCATCTATGTTATTTTATGAATCTAATCTAAACCAAACCACCCAAGTAGGTGGTGAGACTAACCATTGTTGGGTTTATTTAATTTTATATAATTTTTTTTTTTGACGATCTAATTCGTATGTTTTGGAGAGGTAGAATAATCTATGTTGAGTATACTATAATAAAAGGTACCAATGTACCTTCTGCTGGTGGTGGCATAATTATAGGACTGCTAGATGAACAAAAGAAGAAAGAGACAAATGGCCCTGTTCTATTAAAAAAAGAAAGAAAAAAAGATATTTAAAGTTATACTAACTGGGGAATGTAATTAATTGGTGCTAATCAAATTAATTAGTCTAGGAGGGCACTTAACCCTATGTCATACTTTTTTTATCAAGTTAATAAGGATGTTTTTTTTTTTTCCTTTTAAGGGCTTATTCTCTGATTTTGATTTTGTAATATGTGTGCTTTCCATATAGTTATTTTGGGAAAAATCGATCTAGCTCCCTAAAAACTTATGAAAATAAATCAAAGTCCATGTAAAATTGATAAATCTCTTTAGGTGCATATCTATTAGATAATATTTATTTTAATCTCGATAACTAACTAGATGTATGGTTAACCCTAACCATGCATGGTAAATTATTGTTATACCATTTTTAAATTTATTTTCTTTGTTAGAAAAAATCGATATAACTCTCTGAAAACTTATGAAAATCGAAAAAAGTCCCTGTAAAATTTAAAATTCGTTTTAACTCTCTGAAATCTTCAAAAAAATCATAAAAAATTCACTTAGTTATCTAAAAATATATACTAATTTATTTAAATTTTATTAAACAAATTAGAGTTTCATAATCAAGTTGTTATGCTTTTTTATTGCTAGTAATTTTGAGTTACGAATGTATTATAAATTTTGATATGGTTTTTAAATTGTTTTCTCTACTGATTTTGTAATGGAGTTAATGAAGCTGTAATTTTTTTTGTTCAGTCTCTATAATGAGATTGAGGAAAATGTTAAAAAATGACTCAATTTTGTAGATCAATTGAAAGTTCGATGAATATATTTTTTTTATAGATGGGGATGATATTTCAGGACATAGGATGTTAAAAATGACAGGGGTATTTTTATCTTATAAAATAACTAAATATGATTTTATAAAGTTTGTAGGGACTCAATCTAATTTTAGTGAGTTTCTGATAACTTATTTCAATAAATTCTTAACCGGTGGACTAAATTCGTTAGCCATATATACTTTATGGGGACCTATTATGATTTTATGATTTTAGAGATATATTTTGTGATTTTAAGAAGATTTCATAGATTTTTTTTAATGAAGTGATAGACATTCGGCCTTAGTTAATTAAAAGAAAGGGAATGCCCAAAACAGATTTCATGGAGTTAAAAAGATTTTTGACTAGTTTTTTTAAGAGAAAATGACAAAAAATTCTCCTAAGAGTTTGAAATACCCAAATCAGCTATTTTTAAAAACTATACCTTAAAAAATTTCATTTCACAGTTTTGGAAACACAAAAGATTAATCCGCCCTTATGTAATTAAATCTTTAATATCCCTATTTATTGTACACTAAAAACCTATATATCCTACAAAACAATAATCTCCATATATGATGAAAATAAATTATCTTAGAGATTTTGTTATTATATATCATACCGTGTGTATCTTATATATATCTTACATAATATTATTTATCATTATCCATTGTGTTAATCATAATATGTAATTTAAATATGTATTATGCCCAATGCAGGATATGATATTTTAGTATTCTAAATCTTTATTCATATTTTTATTTTTTGGCTATTACATATTTTTATGATTTCATTAGTCCATATCTATTTTAAGAAAACATCAACATTTAATGGATTTCATAATAAAAAACTCAAATTATATTAGTATATATTTCACAAAATCTACATAATCACAAATAATTTATAATAAAAAAATTGGTTAACATGAAAATGTGTGAAATATATTAATAAAATTAATAGGGTGAAATATTTTAGCAAAGTTAAGGATATGGAATGTATTAAGGATCTAATTGTACATGGGTAGATTACTCTTTTGTGTTTCTAAAATTGTAAAATGAGATATTTTTAAGTATAATTTTAAAAAGTGACTAATTTTGATATTTCTAATTTTTGAAAGATTTTTTTAGTCTTTTTTCATTTTTTATGCAATTTCAAAAAAATTTAATTTCACTGACAATCATATAATTTTTTGTTTTTATATAAGTTGATATATGGACTTTGTTAGATTATGAAATTTATTTTTCACAAAAATACATGTGTCTTTATCCCCCCTATGGCATGAAGAATTAGGTCAGAATAAGGAAGAATACAGGAGAATAGTAAAAAAAAGTTGTTTGTTTTGACAGAATAAACCCCGACAATTATGTCTGGATAAGTTAGGATAAGGCCTAATAACTATTCTAAGGAAATGTTGGAATTGCTTATCAGACCTTATCTATGCAAATGGATAAAAATACCCTTCTCTGTCATTTTAAAAAATTTATCTCACTTAACAGTTTCACACAGATTTCAAAAACTGTCACATCTATCAAATCAATCATATATTTCTCACACTATTCCCAAGGGTATAGTTGTCATTTAAAAAGTTATAAATTCTTATTCATCCCTTATCAACCATTTATCAACACTTTATCCAAGATTAACCAAACAACAAATAAAGCATTTTTACGTTTTCCAATGAGAATAACAAAAAATGCAACCAAACAAAAAATTGTTTATTCAGTCTAAATTGTTATCTATCCTAGTATAGCTATCAGGAGCGAATAACTCAATGTCACACCCCATACGGGGGGTATATGAATTATATATATATATAATTAAATCATATAAAGTAATAAAGAGTACGAAAACATTTAAAATTGTCTCTATTATATATTTTAAATACAAGATATATATATTACTATCCGTTTTTATTATAAAAAACATAATATAACATTTTAATTTTTTCTATTATTATATATATTTAATATATACAAATTGAGAATTATAAAACAGATCTCCAAAGTTTTCATTTTCTACCTCTCGTTGAACCGAACAAATGAAACATGCATTCTATGACTGGAAATTTTTTATAAAATAAAATACACGATTATATTACCATTCTTTACAAAGAAACAAAATAAAAATAAAAATTTTTTTTTAAAAAAAAAGATATGTTGGTGAATCTAAGAGGGACTTTTCTCCTTCAACCTCTATAACTCACTTGGTGCCTTGTGTACTTTCTCTCTCTCTGTATGGGTTTTGGTTTTTTGTTTTTGGAACAACATATACACACATAGCTTGCCCTCAAAGAGATAACAAATGGGTCATCAAATTTAGCTTCAAAGCTTGGTTTTTTATTTGTTCCCCCTTTCAATACCTTCACAAAGGAGGGATCTTTTTGTTCTTTTTCCCCCTCTTTTGAAATTTTGACATGTGGGATCTGAACGACTCGCCGGAGGACCGCAAGGGAAAGTGTCCCCGGCCGTCGCCGGCGGAGGAGGAGGTCGTCGACGAGAATTCGAGCTCTTCCGCCGTCGTCATGGCCGTCGTCAGGCCACCCCATCGGACGACGGCGATGGGGAGAGGAAGAGGAGGTCCAGGCGACCACTACCCAACAAGATCTTCGGCTTCTCCGTCGATGGCGACTGCTGTGATGACGACGACGATGAGAACTGCTCCTCGGAGACCGTGCCTTTCGCCGCCGCCGTCACGCGGCAGTTCTTTCCGATGGAGGCCGCCGGCGAAGTGGATCGTCGTGGATCGGACGGAGGACCGTTGTTGCCGAGGGCGAACTGGGTGGGCGTGAAGTTCTGCCAGTCGTCGTCGGAGCCGGCGACGGTGGCGGTGGCGGCGGCGGCGGCGGCGCAGCCGATGAAGAAGAGCCGGAGGGGCCCGAGGTCGAGGAGCTCTCAGTACCGAGGGGTCACCTTTTACCGGAGGACCGGTCGCTGGGAGTCCCATATCTGGTCCGTTCATCTCTTCGGGTGAAATCATTGTTGCCTTTTCTGTTGTCCGCCATTAAAAATCGCTTCTTTTTCGTGTTTTCAGGGACTGCGGGAAGCAAGTCTATCTGGGTATGTTTTGTTTGTTCAAAATGAACAATTTTTATGTGTTTATGTTGTGTTTTGATTAATCTCTGATGGTGTTTTTTATTGTTTCAGGTGGATTCGATACCGCCCATGCCGCCGCTCGGTGAACTCTTGCTCTGTTTTCTCTCTGTTTTAATGGTTTTTATAAAGATTTTGGTTTTCAATTAAAGAACGATGTGTGGTTGCAGAGCCTATGACAGGGCGGCGATCAAGTTCCGGGGGGTTGAAGCGGACATTAATTTCAGCTTGGATGATTATGAGGAGGACCTTAAACAGGTGCTTAGTTGGTCATGTTTGTTGCAGCTTAAATTTGCATTTTATGAGTTGTAGCTGATAGATTTTAATTTGTTGTAGTGGATCTTTGTTAGAATAAGCTATAAGGAAGTCTTTTTTACATTTGATTATAAAAAAAAATACACTTTTAGACTGAAAATGAAGAAATGATCATCATCAAATCCGAAATTTTATAAATTTTTGCATAAACTATGATCTGAAATGCACTCTTTGAGATTGTGATAAATTTAGATAAATATGTCACAACAAGTTATATTAAATTAAAAGCCAGAATCTATAACTTTTAAGTTTAAACAAATAAACACACAATCAGAAATTATTGTTCAATTGCAATGTTATGCGCAGATGAGGAACCTCTCGAAGGAGGAGTTTGTGCACGTGCTCCGGCGGCAGAGCACCGGATTGCCAAGGGGGAGTTCGAAATTCAGGGGAGTCACCTTGCACAAGTGTGGGAGGTGGGAGGCAAGGATGGGCCAGTTCCATGGCAAGAAGTAATTAAGCACTCCATTTGATGATCCTCTCTTAGTAGCATCTCTTCATCTGATTCTGATTGAATTTTGATTTCTTTGATTGAAACAGATACGTCTATCTGGGACTGTTCGACACCGAAGTGGAGGCTGCAAGGTATGCATTGTTCGTTAGACTCGATCACATTTGATGCTAGTCTCACAAAAAAGAAAACCATAACTGAAGTCACTCTGATTCATTAGAGCTTATGATAAAGCCGCGATCAAGTGCAACGGGAGGGAGGCGGTGACGAACTTCGATCACAGCCTCTACGCGGGTGAGATCAATTTGACTGGTGAGTGTTTCAGAGGACTCACTTTTTTGGTACAAGTGTGAATTGCAATGGTAATTTATGGTGGTTGATCATGTGGTATTAGAAGTCGGGTTTGATTATTATGTGTGAGTAATAAGTAATTCGAAGAGCTCAGTTTGAGTTTCTTGTTGACCATTAGATACCAATAAGTGGTATCAGAGCCTGGTTTGATTATTGTGTGTGTCACCCAGCAAGCAGTGTGGACCACAACCTTGACCTGAGCCTGGGGAACTCATACTCAAGGCAGGGCGGATTCGAGATCGTGGACGAGGAGGAGGGCGTGCACGTAATGTCCGCAGACCAGAGGGTGCCAATGCGGTTCGAGCCCGATGGGCGGATGGGCGGGCAGAGCCTCAAGCGAGGGGTAACGACTATTCTCGTGGCGTTTCCATGCAGTTTCATGAACTGGGTTCGATTTGAAATTTCTTTTAACATGTGTGTTAATGTGCAGTTTGACAACAGAGAGCCACTGCTGCTGCTCAATCCAACATATATGCATACCCCATTCAGTCCTCCAGTGTATCAAGTACTGGTCACTCTCTCATGTGCTTGTAACAAAAAGAATTCTATAGTTCCAGAACTGATTGGATTGTGTTGTGTTGTTCAGATACTTGGGAGCGACGGAGGGGCGAGAGAAGAGCCTCGACAGCATCGTCAGATTTCATTTCACAACACGAATTACTCGAATAATCGTCCGCAGCAAGTGTTAGCGACAGATGCAGCATCATCAGGATTCCCACAGCAGATCACAAGAACTGCTGCCGCTACTACACCAAACTGGGTTC
The DNA here is from genome assembly GCA_030737845.1 of Acorus calamus. Taxonomy (NCBI): domain Eukaryota; kingdom Viridiplantae; phylum Streptophyta; class Magnoliopsida; order Acorales; family Acoraceae; genus Acorus; species Acorus calamus. The sequence goes on along the minus strand of CM060874.1, from coordinate 31,277,022 downwards.
AGAATAATGGGTTCCTCTCTCTCATTAGACCCTCCTCTTGAAGAGAAAACCAATCCATCTTGGATGTCGTAGCTTTTTGTTTTTTGGTTCTTCATATGCAATGTCTACCATGTTTGATGAAATTTTTTTCCACATAACTCACCTGCTTGTTTGTTGTCAAAGGAGGACTACATCACTCACACTATCCCTCTTTATGGGCATAATACTACATGTTATGGTGGGGTTTTTTTTTTTGATACACTTGTCAAATGAGGAAAGGTTGTGCTTCATGGAATTTTAGATGGAGAAAAGAATCAAAGAATCAATGACTCAGAAATTGACACTCAAAAATTGACATGCAAACCAATGAGAAAATGATAACTCACACCTTGAGATGTATATGGTTTTGAGTCGTGATCCTTAGGGTCGTAGTCATTTGAATGAGGGTCACATTGGCTTATATATACTTTTGTAAAATCAGTTTTTCTTTCTTTCTTTTAATGATAAGTTTCAATCACATATTTTTTAGCATCATCTTTTTCAATCATTTAAATGTTTTTTTTTTTAAAGAATAAAAATGATTTTTCATGAAAACTGGTTGAGAATTTGTATGTTCAAAATTTATTAATTTGGTAGCATTTAAAAACACAGTTTGAAAACAGTTTTGAACTATTTGCACAATTTTTTATGATGTAATTTTATTTTTTAATTAATTAAATAATTACTTTTGTTGTTGATAACAGAATTTATTTTTATTAGAATAAACACGGTTTTCAATGCACTTTTTGTTGTTGTAATCATAGTAGTAATTTTTCAATTAAGTCGATTTATTTGATAATTTGTTTGAAGCTTTTAGTTTATAAAGAAGATAAAAACAACCAAAAATAGGTTATCAAACGGGGTTTAAAATGTTGTTATTCATAAAATCAATTTCAAATGATACTAAAGCAGTGTATGATCGATCGTGTTGATATCTCAATCCATCTTGTAACCCTCCTTGTAGTCCTCATGCCACAATGTGTATAAAATAATCCAATATAGCATATACTATATCACGGAAAGGCATATTAATTCATAGAAATATGTACATTTTAATTGTATTGTATATATTTTAAAATAATAAAACTTGTGTGTACTATGAAGTGTGAACAGGGATGGATACATCATACATTTTTTTTCCCCCCAGCTCCATGAGATGGTGTTGTGTTTAACATGTTTTCATACTTTCATTGACCCTTCCACAAAGCAACTGATGAACTGAGAGAAACAGAGAGAGAGAGGGTGGGTGTCTTGGGAATGGTGTGGTGACGTGTGACTGTTGGGGAGGTCATTGAAATCAGTTCCCATTTGGAAAACGTGAGTCAGATCTGTTTAGCTTTGGAGAGGGACATCACATTTACCTCTCCCTGACTTCCATAGTACAACCTTTCCCTCTCAAACCATCTCACTTTTTTCTCTTCTGTTTTTTATTAACCTAAAAAGAAAAAAGTGGGGGTGGAGGTATTTTTTTTTGTTTTGCTTTTCTTATAAGGAAAAAGAGGGGGAGCTTTTAAAGTGATGGCAGTCACAGGATCTATGGCTCCATTGAAAGCCATAGATCCTCTCTTTTTTATCCCCTCGTTTCAATTCAAAATCTGAGCTGCTCAGAATCATTATGGTACAATAGTATTTCTTAGGTATAAAAACAGTACATGCATTATTATTCAGAGTCCAAATAGTTTTGAGTATTTTAAAAGCATTTATTTTTATGAATTCCTTTTTTTTTTAAAGAAAGTTAAATGTTTACTTTTTTTTTAAAAAAAAGTTAAATGTTTACTACTCAATTTTATAGTTTGGTAGAAAAAGTTGCTTTTCAATTCAAAAAATCGATTCCGACCAAAAAACGTTGAATTACAAATCTAAAATGGCTTTTGATTCCGCCGGAGAATCCGCTTTTTAATAAAGAAAAAATAAGTGAATTTGAATTACATAAAAGAAATAAAAATCATAAAAGAAATAAAAATCCCGCGTAAGGGAAAAAAGAGAAATTGAAATAAATGGATGAAGTCTGAAAGTGATGAGACCATAAAATTTAATTTTTAAATTATAAAAAAAGAGAAATCATCCAAACTAAAATGAATATATGAATTATAAAAGTATTAAATACAAAATTCAACGAATAGAACTATCTATAATCAACGGTAGAGTATTTTTTCGAACATTCTGAAAATTTTAAAATATTTTATTACTTAACCTATTTTGATCGATTAGGTTAACTAAAAAACATCTAAAATAGATGTTGAGGCAAGAAGACCCTCATGTTATCAAGAGATGGAATGCAGACGATATTAGATTTTATAAGTGATTATGAGTCTCAGATGGGAAATTGATAAATGTTTAAAATTGATATAAAACCTCCAATATTAAAAATATGATAAAACACACTGACAATCTCATCCATGTTGTCAATCAACTCAGTCAAATGGTCCCCAACTTTTAAGCAAAGATGCCCATGTTACAGTCATCATTCATCATCCACACAACAGATAGCACATCAGAAAGACTCCTCACCTTTAGATTTTATTTTTGGCCTGTTATGTTTCCTCAGTTATTCAAACCCCTCTTCTTCCAGTTCACTTGGATACACACCAACATGGAAAAAGTGTGTAGTGTGTGACAAAAGCTGGTCACGGGCGCATGAAAATGAGAATGGAAAAATAAAAAATGGTCCCCCATTTTAGGGCTTCTTTTGTGTTGGGGAACCAATTTTTTTTTACAAATACATTACAGGGTTTTGATTGAAACAAAAAAAGGAGGGACTTGACTTGATTTAGATTGGGTTGTCGTCATCTCTTCATCTGACATTGGGTTGTCTCCTTTTCTTTCCCATCTTTACTGTTATACACATTTTTTGTGGGAAAAATCCAAATAACACAACCCCCCCCCCCCCCCCTCAACAAAAAGTTTAAATATTTCCACAAAAAAAAAAATTTTCTGTTTGACCCCCCCCAATTTGTTAAAAATGTTAAATTTTTTATGTAAATAACCCATTTGAATAGATTATACCCTTTAGAGGGATTAAAATTTTTTTTCATTTTTAACATATTGGGTTTTTTGTACACTGTTATATTAACTAAATAGAATATACATGATTTCAGGAGAATTTAACTCGGGGGTCTATTTTATATAGGTGTTTTTAGGGGGTTATATGAACATTAAAATTCAGGGGGTTGTATGGATTTGTTTCTTATTTTTTTACATCTTCAAATGCAGTCTTATATTAATCATTCATAGGTGAGGTATATACCTCATTAATTTTTTTATATTTGTTAAAAATAAATCTATTTAATTCGAAATGGAACGATTATACTTTTCATCAAAGTATATAATAACTCATTTGAAGATATATGTGAGGACTGCATTAGAGGATATATTTGAGGATGCACTTGATATTATCCAAAAATGTAACACCAACCATTCTAATTTGGGTTTTTTTAGTTTTCAGTTCTTGTGAACATATCGATTTAAGGAATAATCCATCAATTCTTCATATTTTGGTTTAGTCCTCAGATTTAAATGATATATTCCTTTTTAGTTCCTTCGAGGGACTAAATAAAAAGTAAATAATTTAGGGATAGGTTCTTCACAGGAACTAAAAATGAACATGACTTTAAATAAGGAGAATAAAACCAAAATATAAAGAAATGAGAAATCGATCAGTAGATCATATGGTTTATGGGAACTTCAAATAAAAAACCTTCCAATTTATAGCCATTTTGGGCAACGGCTTACCCAAGAGTCCCATGCGTGTGAGGTACCACTTTGTTTTATGAGCACGTGTTTGATTTACAGCCAATATACAGTCTCATACTCATACAGCGCAACATATATCAAGTTATATTAAAAAAAATATATTTAAACTGCAAATGGGATTGAATGAGGGCTGGACATATGATTTTCCCCTTTTTTAAGAAGAAATCAATGTTAGATAAAGAATTGGTTTGTCCGTCAGCCAGTTCATATATATTTTTATAAATATATTCTTATTATTTTATAAAAAAATATATTATAATGAGATAAATGCTTCTTCGAATATATATATATATACACAAAAACAAATTTAATAGGAAAATAATACATCTAGTCTCGTGTGCAATACTACTGCTTTGATTTTTTTTAAATATAAAAAATTCATATTATTATAAAAAGTAAAAAATATATATAGATAAAACCATTATATTTTTTTTGAATTTTAATTATTAAAAATTTTATGTGCTACACCAATAGAATATATAATGCAGTAATACAATATATATTTTACCAGTGAAGTGTATAAATTGGAAACAATATTTAGACAGATTGCAAAATGGACTGTTTGTATCTTTTTCCTTTGATAAATTGTGATTAATGAACCAGTTGTAAATGGGCTGGGCCAGGGCCATCCATACGTGGGCTATTGGGCTTATCTTGAGACAGAGACATAATTGAAAGGCCTATTAATTGTTTGTTTGTTATATTTTTTTTTACGGATGTTAAACACAATTTTTTTTTAGCCATAATTTCAATCTCGTATGTATCAATAGAAAATTAATGGAGCATGTTCTCACATAAATGAGATAAATGCTTCAATGTAATTTTTTACATTTATTTATAAATGTATCGATATAATTTATTAGAATATATGCTTTATTTTTTATAAAAACATGTATCTTATCAGATGAGATATATTATTTTAAATTTTTTTTAAAACATATGTAAACTAAAATTGAGACTGAAAATGGAGTTATACCTAACAGTATCATTTTTTTTCACTCTTATAATATTATTTTCAATGTAGAATAGTTTCCCTCCTGATATGTCTCAATAAATTAAATTACGTCTATATTAATAGAAACTCACCTAGATTACTCAAAAAAAGGAAATGTGTCCTTTAATAAAAAAATAACATATTTGTCTAACAAACTATATAGCTCGTTAATTAAAAAATAAAGACTTTAAGTTTGGGTTCCTGGGAGAGGTTTGGATTGAATAATTGATGTGGACTTTGAACTATGCAGTAATCGATTTTAATTTTTACTATGGGACATCTCTTTTGTACAAAAATTGGTTGGTGTCGGGTAATCATTGAAGGGTGTGGCTATCACCACTAACCCATCACTAAGACCACCAACCCATAAAAAAACAGAATTTTTTTTTTTTTTTTTTTTTGGATAAGAGGGCCAGAACAATGCGATACACAAAGTCCCATCATACATTAGACATTACTAATTGTGCTACTAGTTGTAGCAGAAAAACAGACTAACAGAAGCCTAGAGTACCATATGGGTGACCCACAATAACTAGCCCAACCAGACTAGAAAAACATTGTCCATCTTGTCGTTAGCAAGATTTTGAATCTTGACTAGGGGTGGTAAACGAGTTTTACCAGCTCTAATATTGACAAACCGTTTTAAATGGTGTGTCCCCTACCACACCACCTGAGCCTTTTGGAGCAGAAAACAAATTTTTATGTTTTAAAAACCATCAACTCCATTAGCCAACCATTTCTCACAATCATATACATGGGAAATCCACCCCACCAACCCAATCAAAAGTAAAACACCCCGGCCGTATCTCTAAAATGAGCTTATTAGGAATCGAATTTTATTAAATTCCTTTAATACAGAATCACACTTTTTATATGTGTTTCCAAACCACCCCGTGAAATAAAACAAACACAAAATAAAACCAGTCCAAAGCAACTTGGGCCACTGTTCTTTTTCAATTGTTTCAATGGAAGTTTTTTTTGTGGTAATTGTTTAAATGGAAGTTTTGATGATCTTTCATTATCTATTCTTTCTCAATGTTTTTTATTATCCAAATATACATTCATTATGTCATTTTAAAAAAAAATCTGTATTGATATTTATATTTACTCTTATTGCCTTTATTTTTATTTTTACATTTGTATTTTATTCATCATTTTTTCTCTGTGTGGCTTTCTATGCGTGTTACAACTACTCAAATTATACAAGGGACTTCCCCCCCCCCCCATCATGTATTCATGTTTTAATGCGTATCATTTGTCAATATTAATAATATAAGAAACAACAACAGTGGTGGTACTTGTATTCACATTCTAGTGAATACACACAATCACTGGATTATGTGGGCTTTATGTCCATTATTTGCTATGGGTCTATGTTGACTCATATTTAATTAATAATAATAAATTATCATTGTATGAGGAGATGATGTCGCCAGGTTTTTGTAAAATAAAAATATTAGGTTTTTTTAAATATGGAACTAGGAAGTATTTCTTATATACCATATTAGTAGCGTACAATGGCTTTTTGGGTGCATGAATGAAGATGTATAGACCTTCATTGTACAAATTAAACATCATTAGTTTTTTTTTGTCTTTTTATAGGAAGGCCATGGGAGCAAGTACAACAACGGGACTAAAGGTCCACAAACCAAAGCTCATCAAGGGCTAGCTCATCCCACAAGCGGATTATTGGAAATTCATTAGTTATACCTCTGGTATGACTTCATTATTTGTACCTGACATGGTAAACCTAACACGTTTTTATTTAAAATTTCAATCAAGGTCATCTTTAACAAAGGTTAGTGAAGTTTAGATTTGATCATGTGGCGAATGAATGCACAAAAAATCATGCTTGTTCTGACCTTCCAATTTTGGTTCTGGTAGTTTCTTTTGAAATGTTATCCATGAAGCAAAAGTGAGCAGAAAATAGAGAATGAAAGTCTAACAAATGTCAAAAATTAATTAATTATTAATATATAAAGTGACACGTCAACCGTCGTCTACGCATATAAACATAAAGGACTGATATGGTGTGGACACTCTTAACATGCGTTTACCATATAATCATCACTCAATTAGAATGTGTTGAATTAGATAGTAAGAAAATGGACTATAAAAAATAATTATAGGAGAGAAAGAGGTTTCGCTGATTCCACTACTCTTGATTTATAAAAAATAATAACAGTTAATTTGATAGTGGAATTCCTTTTATACAAGTGAAATGATTTTGATGGAATAACACAATTTCACAAAAATTTGAAATATAAATATCAATTTATTTTTACATATTATTCATTTATTCTCTCTAAATAAACCATTTTTTAAACTTATATCTCTGTTCTTTCATATTCTCTAGCTATCATAAATCCAGTTAAAAACCGTGAAAAATTTCAATGTTTCTATTATAACAATCTATTTATATAATTTTTAAGCGAGCCCTTGCAAAAGGGTGTTAATAAATTCAACAAATCCTGACATTTAACAGAAACATTGGCCATGAATTAATATTTTTTGAATTTTTCAATAAATATTATTATTATTTAGTAATAATTAATTAACATTTTATTTCTTTCTAATATATATTATATATTTTCATTTTCAAGCGTGCACTTATCCAAACCGTGTAGAATTTTTCAAGATGGGGAATACGGATTGTCATAAAGTCCACTCCCGTCCAGGAGAGTGACGTGAAAACCACACAAACTCGATCATGCGGTCGTCAATCACCGAAACTCGGATTCTGATTGAGATTTCTAGGGTTTCTGATTACGACACGTATATAAGGGGCAGGTAACCCCGACCCTCCGTCGTTGCGGTGCAGTCGGGGCTCCCGTCCCAAACCTTCCTCTCTCTCTCTCTCTCTCTCTCTCTCTTCTCAATCTGTGTTTTGTTTCTCTCAATCGAGATCTATCGATTTTATCCACCAAAAAAAAAAAAAATCGCAAAAAAACCTAATTTACCCCACAAGAGGAAGGTCTGTATCCGTCTAACCTAAAAAAATCGAAAAACAAAAAAAAAGTTCGAGATTTGGTTAGGGTTTCCTGTCGGAGATGGCGCAGGTTCAGGTCCCCTCCCAGCAACCTCTCTCCGGACCACAGAACGCGGCGGCGGCGGGTGCGGCCAACGGAGGCGCCGTCGGTGGGGGTAACTTCACTTTGGTGCCGCTTTATGTTGGGGATTTGGATCCCAACGTGACGGACACCCAGCTGTTTGAGTTGTTCAGCCAGTTAGGGCATGTGGTGTCCGTTAGGGTTTGCAGGGACGTTAACACTCACCGGTCGCTCGGTTATGCCTATGTCAACTTTGACAACGCCCAGGAAGGTTGGTGACCTTCTCTATAGTTGTGTGTTTGTGATTTTTTTTCGGGGAAAGCGGAAAGCATGCGTTTTTTGGTGTCCTTTTTGACCTTGGGTGATTAGTTGGGTTTTTTTTGGACATGTTGTTTTGTTATGTATACATATGTTAGGGGTGAAAAACTGAAAATAGAATGGCATCTCCACAATTTATTGTTATTTATTTAGGGAAATCATGAATGGAATTTTGTTGTTTTATTTCACGGCTTAGTTAATATCTTAATTATGGGGTCATGTTGAGATACTTTATATATTTGTATTGTATTTTTATTTCCCTGGCATTGTAACTTCATGTTTGGATGGGTGTTTTTTGATTGGTTGTTTGGATGATGAGTGGTTTTTGTATTGTTGAACTTGGGGTTTTGATGGGTTATTTATGTGATTTGTTTTTGATGATGACAAACCATTGTAGATGGATGAATATGAAACAGAGAAAGAGGTTGAGGCAATATAATGCTATCTTTTTGGGTAGAATTTGATGGTCTCATCGATATTTTATCATGGATCGTGGTGAATTTCATAGATTGGATATCTTCTCAGACTTGATCATGTCCTGATGTTCGAGAATCATTTATCAGGTTTTGTATCAGATTAATTACAAGTTATTGTTTTGGAAAGACTAATCCAATTTTAATGGTCTGGGGGTTTGAAGATAATCATAGATTGTACACTTGAAGGTGTAATTTTGGGAATCAAGTGCATTGAGCATAAGCATGAAATCCAGGTAGATACATGCTATCGTATTTGAAATTGACCGTCTTCTCTAACAAACCCTGATGGTGTTTGATTGTCCGTGCATTTATATTGATTTATCACTCTCTTTGAAGAGTGAGGACATCTTATTTAGGAAGTTACTGACAGCAAGCCATTGGAACAATTGCTGAAATTTTTTACCTAATGGTTTGGATCCTCATCAGACAGTAATGGATGTGGACAAAAGGTGCTGATCAAGAGCTGTAGCCACATATAGGTCATTTACATCTGATATTCTATAAACATAGGATGATTGCGCACCTGATGTGAACCTGGACATCTGGGTGGTTTGGTGTGGTCCTTTTTGGGTAAGGGCCGTTGGCATAAGTAGCCGAATGCTTGGTCATAAATGTAATACGTGAAGGTGCCAGTTAGGGACTGTCTCTGGAGTTAGTATAGATATTGTACAGTTGGTCTATAGTCAGTTGGTTTTTCAAGTGGTACTATTTTTTACCACTAATATTAGTTGAACAAAAAGGATGGTTTTGGGTTTCAAATGTGATAAGCCCTTAATGAATCTTCAGCGTTCTCCTGAAAAGATGACAGAAGAATAAGTTCAGAAGAGATTTTCAGAAATGAGGACATGCAAATTTGAAAACCAAAAAATATACCAAGACCACTTGAAAATGGCAATGGAAGTTGTATTTCAATGAGTGTTATGGACCAGTTGGAATGTATTTTAGACTTATCTGTTGCAAATTTATCTACCTGCCATTGATTTTTTGGTTCATTTAAATTTTCTTAATGCAGATCCAATCCAACTTCCAAAAAAAAAAAGATTTATGGGTATTGAAGCAGACAGCTGTATTTGTATTTTTTCTCACATTTTCTGGTTGGTGTCATTACTTGCCAATTTCTGGTTTGCTTATTAACATGTTAGAAAATTTTAATTTCTTTTGTTGATGCATATGTTGATGGAGCAATTTTTCTGGCTTTTAATTGCAATCATATGAGTTAATTTAGTTTGCTACATTGCACAAATACATAGGCATGCTTATTTTTTCAGTAGGCAACGGCATGACACTTCTGTTATCCTATGATCGGTTGAGGGATGTGACGGGGATTAGGGAAGAAATGAAAAGGAAAGCCAAGGAAATTTGGGAATTAAGGTTTTCCTTAAAGTCTAAGGCTTCTTGTGATACACTTATCAAGATAGGATCCTCACAATTGTGTATCAATTGAGGTGAGCGCATAGAGAGCATGTGTGCTATGTGGCGGGGAGGTGGAGACTAGGATTCATTTGTTCTCAGAGTGCTTGTTGACGAGAGAGTTGTGGAATTGGCTTTGCAGGGTGACAATCTTCAATGGGAGCCTAGTTGACTTGAGTAGCTTTGGCGAGAGGGGAAGAGGCTTAAATCAAAGGGGGATAGGATCAAGGTCAAGATTTTATTATCCTTTTTTCCCACGGTGGTTTGGGCCTTCTTGCTTGCCCTCAATTAAATGATTTTTAAAGGGGCCGCGTTGCTTATAGAGAACAGCTGGGAGTAAAGGAGTGGGGGAGATATATTGCCTGCCTCGAGGATGGATTTTGTAAATGATGGTTTGATAATTGAAGAGTGAGAGAGTGGGTGGGCCACTCGGTTGGGGCGATAGTTTTTCTACTACTTCTCGATGTAAGGGGTGTTTTTGAGGTTTGCTTGTAGGGCTGCAACTTGGGTTGGGTCCAACCTGAACCCGACGGGTTGAACCCGATTTTTGGGTGGGTTGGGTTGAAAAAACTAAGTGCGGGTTCGGGTTCGGGTTGAGAGTTTCGGATTAGACAAATTTTCGGGTTGGGTTTGGGTTGATATTTCACATAACCCGACCCAACCTGGATTCAATAAAGATGATAACCTTTGATTTAATATTAACCATTAGATGTTTGGTTTTTTTATCTACACCGTTGATCTTACTTTTACACCTACCAAAAAGAGAGAAACAACCCTAGCCGCCACCCCTCCCTCAGATTGGTAAAAAAAAAAGTCTCCCTCGGATTGGGATCTCCCTCTTCTCTCTCTGTTCCCTCTCTTCCCCTCCCTCTCCCTCCCACTCTTCTTGAACCCCCAAATCATCCCCCCCCCCCATTTTTTCTTCTTCTTTTTCATTAACTCCAAACAAATTTCTAGAAAAATCTACAACGAGGTGTGACGAAGGCGATCAACAGTGAGAAAGAAGTCGGGAGAAGGATATGCGATTTCCCAAAATTGGTTTTTGCTAAACGATGTGAAGCCACCACTCCCATTTTCTTTTTTTACTTCTTCACAGCAGCCCCAAACCATCCCTCCTCCCCTTTTGTTTCTTCTTTTTCCTCTTTTTTTTCTTCTTTATAAGTCTCACAAAACAGTGCATTTTACAAACAAATTTTTTTTTATTTGTGAATCATTTATCTTGCTCACCCAAATCGGGTTCCTCGGGTTGGTTCAGGTTTTGAGTGTTCATCATGGGTTGGGTTTGAGTTGGGATCACCGGGTTGAAAATCGGGTTCGGGTTGGGTTCGGGTTGAATATTCCAAACTTGGGTTGGGTTCGGGTTGACTCCAACCCGAACCCAACCCGCCCGAGTTGCAGCCCTATTTGCTTGTAATAAATTGACCTTGTCCCCTATTTTAATGAATCGTGGCAGCTAGTCTTCTTTTTTGTCGAAAAAAGGTGTTGGTGGGGTAGGAGCTAAGTTTTAAATATCGATTGATATTTTTTTTTGATAAATTTTGTAAATAGATGAATATATCAATTTTTTCCATGAGAAATTCAATTTCTTGGCATTATATAGCAAGAAATTTGATTTTAAAAAATAACCCTAAAAAAACAACTAGCCCATGCCCTTGGGATCCAACATCTTAATAGCCCAAATTCCACAATTTAGGGATGAATTTTTTTCAAAAAAACTCCCAAGTTCTTTATAAAATTTTGGTCCCTAATTTTCCTAAACCTATAAATACCCCCCATACTCTCATTTTCACACAACTCATCACTCATCTTCATCAACAAATATATTTTTCTCCATTTTCTTGATTTTAAAAAAAATTTATTTTATTTTATTTCTGATTTTTCCATTTTTTCAATAAAAAATAAAAATCAAACAATATATTATTTTGGGGGTATTTCGATGTATCGATATTTTTTATATTTAAATCTTTGATGGGAGACTCACCTCATGTTAGCTTTAAGCTCATTGAACTATGTGATATCTCCTAGAGCGCAACTTGGGTGGGACGAAATACATGGTGTTGAATTGTATCGCAATTTAATTTATGTAGAAACAGTATGATGGAACAAATTGTAAAAGATGTACCATCATCAGGATACAAATTTGAGTGACCTTTAATTGCTAAACAAGACAAAATTCATTTTGCCATTTATATATTTAGTTCTTATGTTGTTACATTTCTCACAGCTGCGAGAGCTTTGGATGTGCTGAATTTTACACCCCTCAATGGAAAGCCTATACGGATAATGTATTCTCACCGTGATCCTAGTGTCCGTAAAAGTGGAGCAGCTAACATCTTCATCAAGGTATTTTTTTGTACATATTGATTTGACCATTAATCTCTGTGAATTAGTTGTTCAGTTATTTTTTTAGATTTATTAATCTGTGGTGCTGTTATTTGTGTCCACTTTTTTTCTTGTGGCAGAATTTGGACAAGTCAATAGACCACAAAGCACTTCATGAGACATTTTCGGTGTTTGGTAACATTCTCTCTTGCAAGGTTGCTACTGATCATTCTGGTCAGTCAAAAGGCTATGGATTTGTTCAGTTTGAGCAAGAAGAGGCAGCCCAAAATGCAATAGAAAAGCTGAATGGTATGCTTCTAAATGATAAACAAGTCTTTGTAGGGCCATTCCTTCGTAAACAGGAAAGAGAAAATTCCACGAATAGGGAAAAATTCAATAATGTCTTTGTTAAGAATTTCTCGGAGTCAACAACAGAAGATGATCTCAAGAAAATATTTGGAGAATTTGGAACAATCACCAGTGTTGTTGTTATGAGAGAAGGAGATGGAAAATCCAAGTGTTTTGGATTTGTCAATTTTGAAGATACAGATGCTGCTGCTCGTGCAGTAGAGAGTTTGAATGGGAAAAAGTTTGATGACAAGGAATGGTTTGTTGGAAAAGCACAGAAGAAATCTGAGAGAGAGGTAGAGTTGAAAGGACGATTTGATCAAACTGTGAAAGAGACGGTTGACAAATTTCAGGGGGGCAACCTGTATTTGAAGAATTTAGATGATAGCATCGATGATGAAAAACTAAAGGAACTTTTCTCTGAGTTTGGTACAATTACTTCTTGCAAGGTACACCAATATTGCTTTAATCATGTCCAAACTTTCCTTGTCATACTTCCTATTGTTCTCTCGAAAGGGATCTTTTCTAAGTGCTGGTCTGACAGGTTATGCGTGACCCTAGTGGAATTAGTAGAGGATCTGGATTTGTTGCCTTTTCAACTCCTGAAGAAGCATCTCGAGCTGTAAGTACATAGTCATAGATGTTAGGACTTCTTTGTTCTAAATCCAGACCCTTATTATATCAATCTTTTACCAAATCTTCTAGCTGACGGTGATGAACGGAAAAATTGTTGTTAGCAAGCCACTCTATGTGGCACTTGCACAACGAAAAGAAGACAGAAGAGCGCGGTTGCAGGTAAATCCTTTAGTATATTTTCATATTTCTGGTTTCAGATGTGATTTATTGGAACAATGAAGAAATGTTCTATACTTGATATGAAAGCATTAGAATGGCTGAGCTGATTTCCTGTATTTCATTTGCGTCTCCTCTTTACTTTTTATTTTAATCCTTGGTAGTTTACCAGCTACACTATAATATGGTGTTTCCATCTTCCAAAAAAAAAGCTAGTGAGTTAGTAATGCCTTGTTGCACTGGTACTTGTATGTGGTCAAAATTTATCACTTGATATTTCCTGGATGCCCTTTGGAGTGGCGTGGGGACATACTGTAAAATTAATGAGTACAGTTTATTATTTAGAAGTTTGGTGATTTAGTTTGCTGTAAATATCGTGGGTTATGTATAAATGATATTGATTAAATTCTTGAAACGGTGGATGGTGATGGAAAGAGATTTAGCGTTTTGCTCATGAGCACTCATTCAGATATTACCTGTAGTAGATGGGATGTTAACCGGATGATTTAAAGAAAACCTATTCTCCGATATACACATGTGCTTTGTATTTTGGAATAATTTGTTTGCTTTGGGAGTGTCAAAGTCTCTGGGTTATGCTCAATTTGAATCTCAGAAATTAGAACTATTATTCTGACAAGAAAGGCTTCTGTACATTTTTGAATTTTAAATGTTCAGTGAAGGCCATACGCCCATACATATCACTAATTTACTATTTTGTGCTGTGGACCTATATGAACCCTGAGAATTATGTTCAATTTGCAGGTTACTTCTAGTTATATACTAATTGTTCCTCATGCGTCATGGTTTCAATTATTTTCTCGCTTCTAGGTGAATTTTGCGTCGGGGAATTCTTAAAAGCAAGAAACTTTGTATTTAGCTGGCAAATAAACATGTTTTTCTCTTGCTGATTTACTATTTTGTACATTCTCAACACATTTGGCAAATTTAAGTGTTAGATTCCACCACAATAGCTGAACAGCAACATGTTATCACCTCTTGATCTCCATACACAGGTAGAGAATTTTCATTTAATTTTCAGTCCGCTATATCCTCTCTTGTCAGTGGATGCAATTCTGGAAAACATAAAATGTTGAAAGGTGACTAGGTGAGATGTTTATTAATTCAATTTTAAACGCCCTTTGCAAACTATTGTAGAGAAAAGATGGTGCCAAAAATGATAATTTGCAGCACAATATTCTCTTCCCTGTACTTGTGCTCCCAGCTTTATTTCATTTAGGTTTTCATTACTCAACATTTTTTGTGTTGCATGCTTATATAGTTACATGTATAATATATACATTTTTTGTTTCGTGCCGACTGTAAAACTGAGCTTCCTTTTCTATTTAGGCACAGTTTTCGCAAATGCGGCCAGTTGTGATGCCTCCTGCTGTTGCTCCTCGTATGCCCTTATATCCTCCTGGCAACCCTGGTTTCGGGCAACAAATGTTCTATGGTCAAGGCCCTCCTGCTATTATTCCTGCACAGGTGATTACTTCAGTAATATCTAGTGCTTATCCTGTTATACTGAGTGACATTTCATGTTGATGTAGTTGTAACAATTATACATGATATGAAATATTATGGTTTATTTGTGTTCATTCAGTCGCTTGACTAAATTAAACTGATAATAATCTGAGATTCTCAGTTTAAACACTTCACAATGATCTCTGTACTAATTTTTTGACTTGATTTAACTTTTGGGTCTTTTGGAGAACCATCTGCATTGATAAAGTATGATAGTAGTTGGGTGCTATTCCTTGCCTGGCCCAAACTTGGACAAAAAAAATTTGAGCTCCCTTTTCCCTACGAAGTCTCTTCCATCCCTACCAAAAAACCCCTTACTAAAAAACTTACCTCTCCTTCTGGGAAACAAGGGAGGTGACACTGAATGATGAAATATGATATTTTTTGAGTTACCTCAGATTTTAGGAAGTACAAACACTTTAGTTATAATGCCATGTTCATGTCTGAAATTATTCAGACATGTGACGGACAGAATACTCGTTCGAAATGTGTCTTTACACGTTCCATCCATTTCCAAATTTCAAAAATCAATTTCTGAATTTAGGGCATGCATATATCTTAATGAACTGATATTATGAATTTCTTAATTTTTGGTATGCATATATCTTAATGAACTTATGTCATGTTATTTTTCGGCTATGCTATACATGATCTAAATACAAAATCACATGCATAATTCAACTGATTAATGGAACTAATATAATTTAAACTATTTAAAATGGTTCATTTATATAACATTACAAAGGTGTGACGACAATTTCAAATTTTGGTTATTTTTTATACAGGTTTGTTTTTTAATAGTATGTAGAACATTTCAATGGGTTTGATTTTCAAGTCACACCCAAACTAGGATTTTTTTAATCATTCGTCAATGTGTGGCATCATGAAAATCATCAAGTAGCAGAGAAGAGCATTGTATTATAATTTCAATATGAGGAAAGGTAAATGAGATTTAGGTAAGCATCAGGGATCTTAATGTTATTTGCACTTCAGCAAATTTGTATTTTGTCCAGAGAGTTTTTTTCTTTTGTTGGGAGCTTTTGTAAGGCCATGTAAAGTCTGTTATTTTCCATTTTCTGCAAATTGTTAAGTAATGAAGCATGCATCAATTAACCGCATTTACAGGGCTTATTTGGGCATGTGTTCCTTGTTAGTGAACATTAGCTCATAACCTCAGTGACATACCTTTTTGAAGTTCTTCACATATCTGTTCAGCTTTCTGATTTTAGCAACACCTTCATATTATTTAGGCAGGTGTTCCTAGTTAGTGAACATTAGCACTGAACCATCATAACTCCAGTGACATCCTTTTGTAGTTCTTCATATATCTATTCAGTTTTCTGATTTTAGCAATGCCTTCACATCACTATCTGCCATTTAGCACTCTGTTAACATATTTGAATGTCATTCTAAAATGTCTATGCTAAGTTAATGCTGACTCGCGAACCAACCTTTGATTAGTTGGCTAGCACCCCTCCCCTCTCCATGAAGGAGGTCATGTATCAAACCTAGGGGAGCACCCATTTTCAAAAAAAAAAGAAAAAAAAGGTAATGCTGACTTATATAGTTGGAAAGCACTTAATTGACTTCCTCTTGCAGGACTTCTGCAATGTTTACAAAATTCCAACCTTTCAAATAGGTAGTTACAATAAATAGTTACCGACATCAAAATTTTATTTCAATAATGATGGTGGTCATATTGAACCAGAAGAAATCGCTGAACTGCACAAGTCTCTTGATCTACCTTACTTGGAATCAAAGTCCAGTCACACAAAATGTTGAATCAGAGCAATTAGACTAACAAAAATGCCTTGTATAATGCGGCTTATATATAGAAAATAGCTTAGTCATTGGTCCATTTTGAAATCCATGGTTTTCTCAAGGAAACATTTCCAATTTTTCAAAGCAGTCATAAAATCCATGAGATGTACTTTGTCCTAATGGCCTATTTTGAAATTCATGTTTTCTCAAATCAAGATCCATGCATACTTGTAGACATGTAACCTACAATCTGTTTCATGCTTAAAAAACTATATAAGTTGTCAAAACAATGTCATGCACTATGCCTATAGCAAGTTCGACACACCTGTGGTGTAGCCGATTCCTTCAAAACCAAGTATGTAATTAGGACAATTATATTTTCCTTCGAGTGGATAAATTTATATTTATGCTTATGCACTCTCCAAAACAGATATGCTTGTGTATCAAGATCCAGTGCATGCTTGTGGTTATCAATCGACACAAATCAAAACCATGCATACGTTGAAACAATATTATACTCATCTAAATACTCATACCGTGGAAGCTATCTAAAGCCCAGGTGCGTGCACGTGGAACTTGAGAACTCCTACAGGGTCCTTACAAGAAATCTCAGAGTCCAAGATTTGCCACCCCAAGTGCAAATCTGCTAGCTGGTGATTTTTTTTGTCATGGCACATATATTATCGTGGTTACTAACATAAGACAAACCTTCTTAGGATCTAACCTTTTACCCCATTTAGAAGCTCCATATTAAATGATAGCAGCTGACACATTCAATTTTTATCATGTTATTCTCTTGGGCTGTTTAGTGTTTGCCGTCTCAAAAGGAAAATGTCACTCTTACAAGTTTTTCAATTACTAAAACATCTTTGTTCTCCAACAGCCTGGGTTTGGCTACCAACAGCCACTAGTTCCTGGAATGAGGCCTGGGGGTGCTCCGATGCCGAACTTCTTCATGCCCATGGTGCAACAGGGTCAACAGGGTCAGAGACCTGGGGGCAGACGTGGTGGAGTAGGACCAGTGCAGCAAAACCAACAGCCTGTAGGAATGATTCAACAGCAGGTGATTCAGCATTTCTTTCACATTTCATTCATTTTCTCCATCTGTTTTTTCACTCATTCTTAATTGTTGCCGGATAGATGTTCCCACGTGGTCGAGTATACCGTCACCCACCTGGTCGTAACATGCCTGATGTTTCGATGCCTGGCGTCCCTGGCCAGATGCTCTCTGTTCCTTATGACATGAGTGCCATGCCAGTAAGAGATGCTCAGCCCATTTCCCTTGGGGCTTTAGCTTCAGCTCTTGCAAATGCAACTCCAGACCAGCAAAGGACGGTATGATATTTGCCTTTGTGGACATTCTCTCACCAATGGCTCTCCATTCCTTCATCTCGCATTTAATTGATGTCTTCTTTTTTGCTTGCTTGACTCATTTGTAGATGCTTGGTGAAAGCTTGTACCCTCTTGTCGATCAGATCGAACACGACTTTGCAGCGAAAGTGACAGGGATGCTTCTCGAGATGGATCAGACCGAGGTTCTTCACTTGCTGGAGTCCCCCGATGCTCTCAAAGCGAAAGTTGCGGAGGCTATGGATGTTCTGAGGAATGCCACGCAACAGAAGCCACAGGCCAGCTCTCCATCTGACCAACTTGCTGCGCTATCCTTGAACGACGGCATAGTTTCATGAGGTTTTGTTTGTTTTTTCGACATTTCATCTGATGGACTGAATGGAGTTTAGGGATATATTTTGATTATTAGTACATTGGCTTGTGAACTGTATTGGGGCTTTTTAGTGTACTGTTTGATAGGATCTTAGACTATCACTTTATGTGCTGTTAGGTACTTGAAAGCTTGCTGGTTTACTGCGGTGGATTTTTTTATGTGCTTCTATTGCCCATCATGCTTGGTGATTTCTATTCTCCGGAAAAAAAAATGCATAATAGCTCATGTATTGGGATTTATTCAGAGATGTGGCTTGTGTTCCCATCAATCCACTCACCCACCAAAATAGATTTTGTCGATGGAAACAATTGGGAGGGTAGTGGAAGGGATGGTGGGCAGAGGTGGGTGGTGAACGGAGACCGTGGAAGAAGGGGGAGGGATAAAGGGAGACCAGGGAGGCGAGTTGACCTCCCGGTCACTCACCTCCCCCTTTTTCTCCCTCCCTCTTTCTCACTCTTAACCCTCATCCTCTCCTTTGGTCTTCTCTCCGTTTGACGAGTGAAGCAACTATGTGGAGAAGAGGGGGATAAAGAAAGAGGGGAGATGGCCTCCTCCGCTTGCTGCCCTCCTCTGCCTCTCTTTCTCCCTCACTCTCTCTTTCTCTTCAACCTTCCTTTGTCCAGCAACCATGTTATGTTTGTATAATTATATTTAAATATTATAACAATATATTGTTTCCTAGCTTATGATTTGGTCACAATTTTTATGACATTTTATTAAAATTTCAGCCTTATAATTTTAAATTTATTTAGAAAATGATAATAATATATACATAAATGAATGTTAACAAAAATCAATTACTTTTTATTTTTGAGAAAAATAAAAATCAATTATATTATATAGTCATGAAAAAAAATGTTATATTCAAACATTCTTTTAATCTTTATGTTTTTTTTATTTTTTAAATACATTAAACTAATAAATATATTTTAGAGTAAAAATGAAATATGTAATAAGTAAATATTAAAAATACATATTGAGTTAACCATTTTGTAATTAGATAATGTTAGGTAAACCCCAAATAGTCACAAAATTCACATTGATTTTAATATTTTAAAAATAATAAATTTTGTCTGTATATTTTATTAAAAATATAAATTACTTAATTTTGAATTAAATAAGTTTATTTTTAACCTGTGTAAAATATGATACGTGGGAAGTAAAAATGAGGGTGGGGCTATTTGCACCCCTCTGTTTGCTGATCACACCCTTTTTAAATGGGTTAGCATTTGAAGATCCATTTATAAATGGATACTAAAGACACCCATTTTGGAAAGGTTTAGCCACATGGAGTGTCTAAGTATGTGTAATCTATAGCCACCTCTGATGTTCATGAGAATAGAAGTGAAACCCGTATGTTTTGGAATATATTAAACACATAAGATATCTATGTATTTGTAATACTTTCGACATTGCAACAATCTATCGGAACAGAAGTGAGACCCGTAGGTGCTAGAATGGGTTAGACATGCGAGATGTCTAGGTATTGGTAATCCGTAGACATTACTGAAGTCTATCAGAACAGAGGTGAATCCCGTAGGTTTTAACTAATTAGGTAGACAGCTGAGGTGTCTAAGTATATGTGATCTCTAGACACTTATGCAGTCTATCAAAACAGAAGTGAAACAAGTAGGTTTTGACTAATGAGATAATCATTTGAGGTGTCTCAGTATATGTGATCTCTAGACACTGTTGTAGTTTATGAGAACAAAAGTGAAATCTGTAAGTTTTTACTAATGAGGCAGTCTATGGGAACAAAAGTGAAAGCTATAGAGTGGTTCACAACATTTATAAACACATGCTTGTTGAAAAACATTCAAAACTCATTTCTTTCATTCAAAGCTCATTCATTCAAAGCCACATAAAAATTGATCAACATCATTCATACATAATCATATAAACATTGTTAAACTGGTAACAAGTTTTCGACAAAAACAACAATATACTTGCCACTGTCGATAGAGTTAGTTTTTGTGGACACTGGATTAGTTGACGAAGCCTTAGAAATAAAACTAAATAATTTTTGGAGGGGACATGAGTTATTATCATAAAAGGAGGTGAGAGAGACAATCAATTTGTTATTTTTTTTGGGAGATTTGGAGGGACAAATGAAATGTTAAAATTTTCTTTTTCTGAAATAATTGACACATAGAGTGTCTACGAAATGTGAAACCGTCGACACTGGTAGTATTTATGCGAGCAGAATGACAACTTGTTCACATCTTCGATTCCATCTCCCCCAACCTCGTCTCTTGGTCTACCTCGTCTCCATCTATGCCTATCACTCATTCCACGAACATTGCTTCCACGCATTCGCCGTGAAAAAAACACCTTTTCGGCGTCAGTTTTGACCGAACGACCCTCCTCACCGCCTCTCCGTGGATGTCAAGACTGCCATCGTATCTTCTCGATGCACTCTTCCCTACCGACCCAGCCCCACCATCCGCCCCAACCCCACCCTCCTCCTCAACCCCACCCTCCTCCTCCTCATCCTTCTCCTCCTGCATAAGTTTTTAGAGTTTGTAGTGGGGTGTGCAGTGGAAAGTAAAATATTACATAAATACTGGGGTGTGTACAAAACTCAAGTTATTTGAGTGGGGTGTGCTCAGGGTGTTCAACAAACAGAGGGGTGCAACTAGCCCCACCCTAAAAATGACCGTGTAACAACCGCCATTATTTATTCTGTGTAGACTCCCGAGCGATGTTTCGTTCGTACAAATCGAAAGAAAGATCGTTCTTTAATAAGACTCCCTTCGTTTGAACCTCCGTCTCTCTCGTTCTCTCCATCCCCTCCCCAATCAATAGTCTCCCAAGACCACTAGCCGCCGGAGCAGATGGAGATCGCGTCGGCGGGATCGAACGGCGAGGAGGTGGAAGAGGAGATGGTGGTGGCGGACGACGAAGACGAGGAGGAGGAGGAGGAGGGGGACGTGTGTCGGATCTGCCGGAACCCCGGAGAAGCGGACAACCCGCTGAGGTACCCGTGCGCGTGCAGCGGGAGCATCAAATTCGTCCACCAGGATTGCCTCCTACAGTGGCTCAACCACAGCAACGCCCGCCACTGCGAGGTCTCGCATTCTTTCGATGTTCTCTTTTTTGATGCCTGTATTCGTTGTGTGGATGCTCGTGTTCTTGCTTTGTTAGATTCAATTCCACAATTTCTGCGTTTTTTTTTGGGGTGGGATTTAAGAATATCTGGTCTATCGATGTTTTGAACGAAATCGGGAGCCTTTGTTGGCCGTGGAAACTGGGAATGGAAACCCCTATTTTTTCATTGTGTTGTTTTTCGTGCACCTATCTGATTTGCGGAAGTTGATTTAGCGGCTTTAATTATGTGAATAAGGTTTTTCGAGGGTTTGGGCTTGGGTAGATGAAGGCATACACTAAGAGGTATACAGGATTCTTCCCGCACAAAAAAGAAAAAAGATTAAAAAAAAGGTACACAGGATTCAGTTCATGTTGGAGTGATGCCTTTGTTCTGATAAAGGAACCATAATGTCGGGACATTCTTGTTCAAATCTCACTGCTTGCTTAAAATGTTGGAACATTCTCTACATCATTGGATTGGAAGTTACAAAATATGGCAAATAGGTTGGGGATGTTTGTAATTGGAGAACTGATTGAGATGGATTTATTGGAAAGTTGATTCAGGTGGTCTGGACATGAATTACAAATTGAAAGTCAATAATGTTGAGAATGCAGATTGGATAAGGCTTGGAGATTGAGACGGTTTAAGAAAAAATGCATGAATGCATATGGTGCATATTTACTTGAAAGATCACCAGTTCACTATGGACCCTTGTCCAGCAAGTGGTGAACGGAATTCATAAGGCTAACATTATAATGTTGGGTTTGTGGCCATGATGCTAATACTTTGATGGCATAGTTCATACACCTTTGAACCTGGAGTTGTGGTGTATATAGAAATTGTATTCACCGAGTTCTACCAGTCCTTGAAATTCAATGATATCTATCAAGCAACTTTTTGTTTTTTTTAACCTTTAGTTTTTTTTTTTTAATTTTTCCCCTAGGACAGCACATTTTCTTTTGTAAGCATCATTTTGATATTCACTGTTGTGTTTTATCTATTTATTTTTGTAGCAAGATGTATGCAATTGAGATGCACCACTTGACTAAGAGTTAGATTTTTTTTTTAATTGATTGAAATCATTTGAGATGGTTTGATCAGGCGCAGAGGGGATCAATGGATGCATTGGTTAGGAGGTATGTTGAAAGTGTTCCTAGGACTAGTGCTAAAGTGAACAAACTTAAAGAGAGTTAATGAGACAAATATATTAGATGTCCATTTCTTGGAGGACTTGGTCTTCAACAGAGCTAAATGACACAAATGAACTCATGTAGTTAATGAAAATCGTTGTGATAAAGGTTTTTTTATTAAGGTTGTTGTTTATGCCCATAACATTGGCATTTTAAATGTGGAAACCACTGACGTTTTTGAATTGTTGAAACCACTTATACTTGGGATTTTTCAGATTTTTTTTTCCAATCATTAGCAGTGTAGTCTTTATTGTTATATTATTTGTTATTAGGTCATCGAATTGTGACAATGAATTTTGTGCAGGTCTGTAAGCATGCATTTTCTTTCTCCCCCGTTTATGCTGAGAATGCCCCTACAAGGCTACCGATCCAGGAATTTATTATTGGGATGGTGATGAAAGCATGCCATGTTTTGCAGTTTTTTCTGCGGCTTGCATTTGTACTATCTGTATGGCTCCTCATAATACCTTTTATTACATTTTGGATCTGGCGGTTGACATTCATAAGGAGTTTTCATGATGCATATAGGCTATTCTTGAGCAACATGTCTACTCCTCTGATCCTCACAGACTGTTTACATGGTTTTCTTCTTTCTGCGAGCATTATATTTGTATTTCTTGGAGCTACTTCCCTGAGGGATTACTTTCGGAATCTCCGTGGAATTGGAGGGCAAGTTGCTGAGAGGGATGATGTGGGTAATGACAGAAATGATGCACATGCAGTGAGGAGGCCTCCTGGGCCCGCTAACAGAATTCACGCTGGTGATGGAAATGGTGTAGATGCTGATAGGGCCCAAGAAATTGGTGGTGCAGGTGAGATATTTAGGAGAAATGCAGAAAATGTTGCTGCTCGGCTGGAAATGCAGGCTGCACGCCTTGAAGCACACGTGGAGCAAATGTTTGATGGTCTGGATGATGCCGATGATGCAGAAGATGTACCTTTTGATGAGCTCGTTGGCATGCAAGGGCCTGTATTTCATTTGATAGAAAATGCAATAACTGTGAGTTTGTTAATTGTTTTTGTCTTTTTCCTTTTCAAGAAAATAAACAGTAGGTTTTTTAAACTTTTATGTTATTGAATTACTTGATCTTCTGTGAAGTTAGTGTGCTTTATACTCTCTGGCATATCCTTAGATATGTCTAGGGTGGTTCTCATATGCCATGTCTTTGCTGTACCTTGATGATTAGATAGAGTTTAGATTTGATATCTATGAATGTAAAGACTTCTTATGTATGATCACTATATATAAAGGATTTTAAAATGCACACCCTTTTATTCAATACATTTTTTTATTATATTGTAGCCATCAGTCTTACGATACATTTTTATCCTATATTTTAGCCATCAGTCTTTACATTTTTTTTTTAAAAATTAACTTGTCCTATATTGTAGCTATTGATATTTGTATATAATTTTTTGAATGAGAAACTATATTAGTTTTCTTTTAACTGACATTATAAATATTTCCTTTTCTAACTTATGCATTTAATTTCTCTCAAAAAATATTATTATTATTATTATTATTATTATTATTATTGTTATTATTATTTTTTTTGGGGGGGGGGGGGGGAGGTGGGGGGAGACAAGTAAAGCTCATTCAACAAATTTTGTTTCTTTGCTAGTGGTGGGAAGAGTACCTCATATTATTACTACTAGAAAGATGTTTGCCAGTAATAGGAATTTATGGATTAATAGGATACTTTAAACATATATTGTTTTATTGGAACTGGCTGTCTTGATTTTAATGATATTCTTGGTGCTTCATGTAACAAGTATGATATTTGATGTCCAATTTTCAGTCTCCAATTTTGACCATGGAGAAAATGGAGAAATGATGTATCAAATGTATGCAGTTGTTCAACTTTTAATTTGTGATGATTCTGGTACTTCGTTGAAACTCTAGAAGTGACACTGCCATTTCTTTTGTTTGAAGTTCATGTTTTTACTTTTGAAAACTGGTAGGTACTCTACTACTTTAATTCAAATAAATTTAAAGAGTACAGTTCCATGAAAGTTGATATTCAGTCTTTTTTATAAGAATATTATTTTGTTGCAGGTTCTGGCAAGCAATGCGATTTTCCTTGTCATCGTGATATTTGTTCCGTTTTCATTAGGAAGGGTGGCTCTTTATTATGCATCTTGGTTTTTCTCTTCAGCTTCGGATCCTTTGCTATCAGTGGTGACACAATTTACAGAAACAATGTCTTCCTTAGCAAACACATCGTTGAAGACCATAGAGGCTTCCGTTAATTTGTCAACTGAAAGTCTACCTGAAGCTATTGCAAAACGTGTCATGGGGGTAGTTGTAAATTCCTTGTCAGTGAATGCAACTGGAGCTTTAACAGGCAACATTAGTGTTCACAGCAGTGCTCCTTTGGATAACCAAATTGCACCTGGAAGCTCATCTTTATCGGATGCCACTACTCTTGTTGTTGGTTATATGATCTTTTTCTGTCTCCTATTCTCATACCTTGGATTTGTTGCTTTAATTCGTTACACAAGGGGTGAGCCAGTGACTATGGGAAGACTTTCTGGTCTTGCCTTTATAGCTCAGGCAATTCCATTCCTCCTTAAACAGTGTCTGGCTGGAATGAGACATCTATTGACTATGGTTAAGGTTGCATTTCTTCTTGTCATTGAACTTGGGGTGTTTCCTTTGATGTGTGGATGGTGGTTGGATATTTGCACCATTAGGATGCTGGGCACAACACTTGCTCAAAGGGTTGAGTTCTTTTCTATTTCACCCTTAGCAAGCTCCATGATACATTGGCTTGTGGGCATTGTTTACATGCTTCAAATTAGCATATTTGTCAGTCTTCTTCGAGGGGTATTGTCTATTTACCCATTCTCAAGTTGTTCTTTTATGATGTGTGATCCTCACTTTTTATTATTTGTTTCATGACAATTTGATCATCGTCTTTCAATAGGTTCTGCGTAATGGGGTTCTATATTTCCTTCGAGATCCAGCTGATCCCAATTATAATCCATTTCGTGATTTAATTGATGATCCTGTTCACAAACATGCTCGACGGGTGCTGTTATCTCTTGCTGTGTATGGGAGCTTGATTGTCATGCTTGTATTCTTGCCTGTTAAACTTGCAATGCAGATGGCACCTTCGATGTTTCCTCTTGATATTTCGTAAGTTGCAATGCCTTTTGAGGTCCTTTTCTTTTTATGTCTCTTCTTTGTTTTTTTTTCCTTTATTTTCACATCTCCTCAATTTTTTTCACCCATGCAGTGTGTCTGACCCTTTTACTGAGATTCCTACGGACATTCTTCTGTTTCAAATATGCTTGCCATTTGCAATTGAGCATTTCAAGCCACGAGCCACCATCAAAGCTGTACTTCGTCAGTGGTTTCAAGCAGTTGGTTGGGCGCTTGGCTTGACTGAGTTTCTACTTCCCAGACTTGATGATAATGGTGGCCAAGAAAATGGGAATGTCCAGCCAGGCCGGCAGGCAAGGTTACATGAAGTCCATCAAGTTGGGCCTGTCCGGCAAGATCTGGGCTTGGTAGCGTTTGTTGCAGCCGGTGGTCCTGACAGGAGAAATAATTCTGTGGATAATATGGATGCCAACGAGTCTGATGCCGATGAAGAAGCGGATTCTGAGTAAGTATCTTGTTTTTTAATGTTTGATTATAGGTGATTATGCCTTGTTATGTCTTTAAATCATATTGCACAACATTTAAAAATGCCTTTAAAATGTAAATCATATCTAGTGTGATTGAGTTTTATAGACCTTCATAATGGTGATTGGGTATTATGCGCGAGTTTTTGTTTTGATTCTTTATTGTTCCCGAGGACTTCATAGGCTAATAATTTCAAATGATATGTCTGTTGATCTTATTGTTTCATCTAATACATAATGATCAACATGCTCATTGTTATGTAGTTCCTGGATAATAATCAGTAGAATTGGAAGAGAATTTTATAGTCTTTTTAATCTGTTTGCATATTGTTATCTATAATAGGGTTTCCAATATCAATGCAGTTAAGATTTTCAAATTAAAGCAATCAAGTATATAGTAATCGAACAGTGTGTAGATTTTGTTTTTTTCTTGCATAACAAATAGGGCCGGTATTCAAGTGGTGCCACTAGCAAACAATTTGGACTTGGCTCATTTAAAAAATTGTGCGGGCATGTTTATTTAGTCTAACTGATCTTAATCATTATTTTGAGGTCATTTAGTAAATTAGACAAGCTCAAGAAATGTTAGGTTTGGCTCCAGTCTGTTCGAGTAGACTTGGCAAGCCTGCATTTTATGTTTTTATAGAGTTATATTTGATGTGTAAAGATATTTTGTTTGATGTCTATTCATTAAGTAAATTTGGTCCATGTGTTGGTTACTCATTTAAATGCCTTAAAAAAGTGCATTATATATGCATAGTTTCATTGGATTACTTAATATTCTATTAAATGAGCCTAAACAAAAATAGAACTTGAGCATGGATAGAGCTTCTTAAAGGAGTCGGGTCTGAGCAGGTCAGTGTTTGGCTCAGCTTGTCTTGTTTATATCCCTGGCTCAAGCTAAATTAAAAACAATTTTCTATCCTTGGCTGTTATAACATAATTTCTCTTACACTGAATGGTTGCTTTGTGTGTGTGTGTGTGTGTGTTTTTCTTTTTGTGGATCTGCACACTACCACACCTCTTGATTTGTTATGTAAATGATCCATATATCAATTTGACCTGTGTGGACTTTATGTTTTAGAATTTTTGAGAGCCATGGCATTTGTTTGTTTAAGTGATCACATTAAACTAACCTACCTACCTGCTACCTCATGATCTGGTCATTTTGCAATTCAACTGTTGGCAGCTATGGTTTTGTGTTTCGCATTGTGCTATTGCTGGTTTTGGCATGGATGACTCTGCTGCTCTTCAATTCAGCCTTGGTGGTCCTACCCATTTCTGTGGGGCGTGCTTTGTTTAACACAATTCCACGTCTCCCTATTACTCATGGAATCAAATGCAATGGTAACTAATAGCACATAGTTTACTATATATTATCAAAACCTTTTCTTTTGATAATCACAATCACAATTCCTTATTAGCGCCTAATACGTTTTCATGTTTGCCTCGTAGACTTGTATGCATTCAACATAGGCGCTTATCTTATCTGGACTGTGATAGCTGGAGCCAGGTACTCAATTGAATATGTTAAGACCCGGAGAGCAAGTTTCTTGTTGTCCCAAGTTTGGAAGTGGTGTGCGATTGTTCTTAAGAGTTCCATCCTATTGTCAATATGGGTATGTGATCCCATGACTTGGTTTTTTAAGCAGCTTTTCCCTGCACAGGTTCATTGAATCAGGTGTCTTTTTTGTTATTTCAGGTATTTGTCATCCCTGTGCTAATTGGTCTTCTATTTGAGTTGTTGGTTATTGTTCCGATTCGGGTGCCTGTCGATGAGAGCCCAGTTTTTCTCCTGTACCAGGACTGGGCATTGGGGCTAATCTTCCTCAAGATCTGGACGAGACTGGTATATCATCTACTGCTTTCTTAGTTTTGGTGTGATTTCTTCCATGCACAAGTATATAACTTATCTGGTCACCCAGAGAGAGAATTACAAGGGTGGGAATATTTATGCATACAACAAAATAGAATTAGACAGGTCTTTCAGTTGTGATCCATTTTGCTTTGGAGGAGAGGACATCCACAGTCTGGTGATAAAAAGTCTTGACAGCTGGATGAGCTTTAGAAAATAGTGTCTATTGTTACATTGTAAAAACTCCCTATAACCAACCAAAAAATGTAAAAATTCTCTACGCATGGATAATCTGTCTCTGTATTTCCCTGTGTGAGAAAAATTCTTACAAATTGATATGAGTAGTATGTTTCTGTACTGATAAAATTTACAAAGAAGGTTCTGATAATATCAACAAAAGGGTACTTGGAAAATATGGATCTGTATCTTAAACAAATGAAATATAAAAGATGATTGCTATAAAATTTATCAGGAAATTCCTAAGAAATTTATTTTTACATGATACAACTCTCATGTGGTCCCCTTAAGCTAAGTGCCATTTTCACTTTTTTGGTTTCAGAATTAAAAATGATGCAGTATGGTGATAGTTATAGTTGCTGCTGCATGCCATTCAGGATTATAGGTCTCAAATCCATATCTTCCCATGCTCAGGGGGTGCCTTTTGTCTTGATTCCATCAGTCCCACCAGAATAGAACTTTAAAAAAAAATTTCTTAGATCACAGAGTTAGTTGTATGAGTACATTGCTATTCATGTTTTTGCTTCATTCCTTTCCTGTTGCTAGCACCATTTTGTCAGAGGCGAGGTGGGACATTCTTTACACAAATTAAGGTGGCTCTAACCTTGAGCAGGTTATTCAGTAGACTGTAGTTAACAAATAATTGAGAATTCTCTCAATAGCATTATTCTAAGTAGACACTAAAAGGTGGTTAAAATCTGAAGTTCAAGTAACTCAATGATGTAAGTACAATCTCAACTATAAAGTGTAAAATATGGTTTCTTAATTTTTGGTGTCAACTTCCAAAACAATATATTTTTTCCCTTGATTACATATGGGAGTTGATCTTCCCTGTGGAGGAGATTTCTTATTCGTATTGGAGTTTCTATAATTATTAATCAATAAAAACATGAATTTATGATTTTTGATTTATTGATAAAAATGCAATAATTATACTCTAATTGTGCTTTGTCATTCTCTTAGCTTGTTGGATTCATCAGTGGTTTTTCTGGTGCATATAAGTTTTGTCTACCATTCAAATGCCCAATTGTTGATCATTTTTTATAGCTTCTCCCATGGTTTATAAATTACAAAGCACTTTTCTGTCATGTATCCAAAATTTTATTTAAAAAAAGTAGGATGTTGCGCATCGACTTATCATTGTTATCTTTATTGTTTATTATTGTTATTCTTAATGTTATTGATATTTCAAAGAGTGGGTTTTGCACCTACATATTTTCTATATAATTACAACTTTGTTCAAATGGTCAGGTGATGCTGGATCAGATGGCACCTCTGGTGGATGAGAGCTGGCGGGTGAAGTTTGAAAGGGTGAGGAATGATGGCTTCTCACGGCTCCAGGGCTTTTGGGTGCTCCGGGAGATTGTGATCCCCATCGTTGCGAAGCTGCTGACGGCACTGTGCATCCCCTATGTGTTTGCCAAGGGCATTTTCCCTGTGCTTGGCTATCCATTGATAGTGAATTCTGCTGTCTACCGTTTTGCTTGGCTTGGTTGCCTTCTCTTCAGTGTGCTGTTTCTCTGCACCAAAAGATTCCGTGTCTGGTGTACAAACCTTCACAATTCCATTAGAGATGACCGATACTTGATCGGGCGGAGGTTGCACAACTTTGGTGAGGAACATTCTTCTGAGGGGATTGAAGGTAGGCTTACTGAGATTGTCGCAGAAGCGCAGGATGGTCGTCCTCCAGAGGATGCTGGTCTGATCAGGCGAGTACAAGAGGCTGATGTGGGCTTAAGGCTGAGAAGGCTTAATAACGCTAGGTGACCTAATCAACAGGAGATGGCGGTTGCCGCTGCTTGAATTCCATGAAGAAGCTATTGTGGTACGTACTCACAGCATTTTGATTTGCCTTTTGGCACCAGTGGCTTTTGTTTGATCATTATCATAGCATCTTTTATTTTGATGTGCACATACTGTAAAAATACATGTAGCCTTTTGTTTTTCTCTTCTTTCTTTCTTTTTTGTTTGGGGGGGGGGGGGGGGGTTAAGATCTGCGGCATCTTACATTGGGTAATTTTGTAACCCTCCTATCTATCACTGAGACTACAGAATTATCTTGTAAATCATGGCCAATCATGTATAGTAGTGATTTCATAACCGGACTAATGGTGCTCTGATAACTCTATGACGGGCAAATGGATTTGGGTTGTTATGCTGGAAAAAAGTTGATGGATACTTTTTTTTTTTTTAAATTATTTCTAGCTATCATACATTTCAGTCGTGAATATTGGTTTGGATTCAAGATATTCCTTTACCTTTGGCAACATTTGCTTTCAGGTTACAAACATACTCCTAAAATACTTCTATAAGAAGCCAAGGGTTTGGAAGCCCTTGGCTTGGAAGCAAAGGGGCTCTCTCTTTGGTTCACAGGCTTCATAAAATGTTAATTTGTTAAGATGTTTCTTCCACATTTTTATTTTTGAATGCTGTGAAAAAATATATCTGATTCTTTCACAAAAAAAGAATAGCCATGCAAACAATATGCTTTTTTTTATCAATCCTCTTTTTTTCAGTAGCTGTATTTATTGTGGTGTAGTATCCTTTGCTTGTCAGGATAGCGTATTCGGGCTTGAAATAATTATTCAGGGAGATATGGAATTAAATGATTTTTTATTTGGATGCCTTTATATGTTTAAATAAATTCTTTTAATCTTTTTTTTTTATTTGAATAATATCTATTTTTGTGGATGGATAAGCTTGAATAAGCTATAGAGCCTCTCCCAGGTATAGTTATCAGGTTTATATCGACTATTAAACATGTTTTTTCAGGATTAAGTGTATTTTCACTTATCCAATTTTTTATTGTTATTCGTGGAGTTTGAAGGAATGCTATTGGTCAAATGACAAAAATGAAATATATACTTGAATGATTCGAACAATTTCTTTTTTACATTTGCCTAATCTGGTGACTAACTTTGGTTGGGAGTTGGAAAAGGGACTGCCTGAATCATTGTGTGTATTCATTCATGGCAGTTGCATTTGGATCTGATATCAGTTTATAATGGGTTAATGTGGCCATCAACTGGGGCAAGAGTGTAGCTTGAAGTATGTGTATGTATTATTCTGCTAGAATGTATAGCATTTGAAGTATGATTTTTATGGTATTTATGTTATACCTTGCTAAAAATCATTAATTAGTGATGCATGCTTTCTGTATTTTTACGAGGACGGTATGTATAGAATCAGGATGAATTTTGAAATATTTGTACGTATTACTGTTATATAAATTAAGCCCTCATTTGGGTAGTGACGTATTTGGGATATATGATTATTCTAATATAGATTACTATATCAATAGAATAAGTCATGTTTGTATATGTTTTTAATTATTATTGTTGGGAATTGTAATAATGAAATTTTTGTTGTCTGGTTGGTCATGGATAGATTTTGGATAAAAAAAGTGAATAATACGTGGATAAATATTTATAAGGAAAAATGTTATACTCAACACTGTTTCTAGTCACAAATATAAATTCATTTATGATTTTTTTAAAAAATAGTATGTTTCATCTCATTAGATATATTATTTTATAAAATGTTGTATTTATTCTAATGAATTGTGTGTATTTATTTGTGAAAAAAGTAAAAAAAATTATAACTAAGATATAGATATCATTACAGCTGAGTGTAAAGAAATGTTAGTCCTAATGAGCCATAAATATCTGTTAAGTTCAAAAATTTTAATTGATTTTTAAATAATAAAACAAAGGGATAAATGCAGACTCCCTGAATAATCCCTGAATAACTGTCGATATTCAGATCAATTCCCGCCCATGTTTGGTTGGGGAATTGGGGGTGGAATAAATGAGGATCAGGTGGAATAGTGATAAAATAGATGTTTAGAAGATTGGAATAAATGAGAATTTGTATGTCAGAATTAACTATAATTCTAGTATAAAGTGATAAAATTATTTCTGCTACTCCTTGGATTTAAGTTAATCCAGGTTATTCTAACTCATTTGAATATGTGGACGTCACTATCAAAACAAGTATCATAACCTTCTATAAATCAAGGGGTTAGCATGTCAAATCATTTTTTCATTTTTTTTATAAATCTTTATCCCCTTTTTATTCACATTTTATTTACAATTTATCCATGGTCAAACAAACAGCCAAAAATTTATTATTAAGTTTCTCAATGAGAATACTTAAAAACACAATCAAATAAAAAATCACTTATTTATACTAGAATAGTCATAAACTTCATAATAACTTAATTATCTATCCAGACGGGGGAGTATGAATATTAATATAACTTTTCAAGCTTTTTGAAAAAAATTAATATGAACCCTCAAAATGATCAAACATATTAATTCCTTCTTTTACCTCCAAACGGTCCATTTTTAAGCCATTGAGATTTTG
This sequence comes from Acorus calamus, assembly GCA_030737845.1. Classification (NCBI taxonomy): domain Eukaryota; kingdom Viridiplantae; phylum Streptophyta; class Magnoliopsida; order Acorales; family Acoraceae; genus Acorus; species Acorus calamus. Next base: position 31,244,168 of record CM060874.1, on the reverse strand, counting down.
GATTCATTAAAACCCCTTCATTGCATTGATTCGGGGAATGCGTAATTATTTTTTGGGTAGCTATATTTTCACCCCCAAAGAATTTTTCTTTGGGGTGGGTTAGAGAACAAGAAGAAAAGAGAGAATCACCGGCTAGTTCTCTCTCATCTAAGGATTCCCAAAAAACCCGAGGCCTGAAAGCCCGGCCCATTTTTAGGGCTGGCCGGGCTTGGCCCCGGCCCGCAGGCCAGCCCAAAATGGGCCCGTCAGGGCTGGCCCGCAGCCCGCCCATGAGCCTGTGAGAGGCAATGCAATAAATGTGTCACATCTAATTTTATATAATTTTTATTTAAATTATAGTTGAATTATACAAATAATTGATATTTATGTAGGTGCTAATCTAGTTAGGTACATCCGTACATGTAGTTATTTAGTTTTTAAGTAATTAATTCATTTATTATTTTTATTTTTAAAAATTTAATAGATGTAAATATTTTTTTCTTAATATTACACTTTAATGTTATGTTATTTTAACATTTATATACAAATGAACAATTTAAAATTAAAAAATAAAAAAAATAATATGTTTAAATCTAGGCCCGTGGGCCTGAAGCCAGGCCCGGCCCGGCCCGTTGGCCAAGCAGGCCCGCGGGCCTGGGCCCTGTTTCAATGGGCCGGCCCGGCCCGTTTCCGACCCTTACCGCCATGGCGCCATCTCCTTTTCTCTCTTTTCTTATCATTTTCCTAAACTATATTAAAAAATGATTTTTTTTAAGTCCTTGTAAACTATAGGATTTAATTTAGTGATCGATCCCCCACTTCTTCATATTATAGTTTAAGTTTTTATATTTAAATAATATATTATTTTTAGTCCTTAGAAAGGATTAAAAAAATCAAATAATTTAGTGATAGGTCTCTTCCAGAGACTATAAAAGAACATATTCTTTAAATTTGGAGACTTACTGTAATATAAAGAAGTGGATGATCGATCACTAAATCACATAATTTACAATGACTTGAATTAATTGCGCCTGATTAAAATTGGTTCAAGGATTTTTAGACTTCAACAAATGTTACTAAAATTTGCCTAAATATCTCCAAATTTCACAAACACTAGGGACCCAAAAAACTGCAAATATAAATCTTTATTAAATTATTATGCTTCATTAACATGGAATCATCCAATAACAACTCACAAGCCTAACCAAAAAAAAAAAAAAAAAAGAATTGGAGGCCTGAACAAAATTGAATGATAATTATGTACATAAATCTAATAAAAAAAGTTGAAAAAAGGACATGGTAAACATTTTTGTGCATAATTACGCCAACACCAAACCGCCTCCATCCACTGCGACTAAGCTCCTCATCTCCAATGAATAATTGAAACCCAGTTTCAAGAGCTCATGTATTCGAGACTTTAGCCGGTCCATGCTTCGCTAAGGCGTCTTTGAATATCGTGATCTGAACATCAACAGCATAAATTCAGATCCACCACATGTTTGCTAAACAATATAACATGTGGTGACATGGCACACTATAAAAACAATTAGTTAAGTGATATTGGTGCAGCTGAAGGTACAGATGCAACCATTGGCTACCCTGTAGAACCAGGACATACATGGACGTTGAGGCTGTACCACATCACCTTCTGTTCTTTGTGATTGACTTCAAGTAACAAAGTGTTTGGATTTGACTCAAACTGACATCTGGGGCTGAATGAGGTGTGATTGGAGGGACGACGATGATGGGGGATGCAAATTGGGGGGGCGCTCGTGAAGCGGGAGAGTGGGAGAAGAGAGAGAGAGAAATATACAGTTAGATTAAGCTATTGGATGCGTTTTAGATCCAAGGGTATAAAGGTCATCTGCACATGTCGGATTAGTTTAACCAAACAACAGGTTGCTCATGGTAATGGCAGAGGAAGTAATTGGCATAACCGCAAAAAATCATAGGGTTATATGGGTATACAAACTTTTGAAGGGTCGATCATTTTTCAGGTGGCTGTATGCATTTATCCCTAAAAGAAATCATATCCTAAATAACTAAACAAATCACATCCTAATCAATTAAATCAAATCATCCTAACAAATCAAATCTATACAAATCTTCAAATCTAATCTAGTCTTCCTAAACAAATAAATATCATCTTCATAATCCACATCAATAAGACATCAAAGCAGAGTTTCGTACTGTCATTAAATTGCAACAACATATAAAGCAGATGCAGAACCTGGAAATCTCACCAATTAGAGACGTAACAGTTTTGATTCAGATGCAAAGTGCACCCATATCAGGTAGAGATTTAGATATATGAATTGGTGCACCTCTAGCTGCTTCACCTTTTGCTCCTTTCTTTCTGCCCTTTTTAACCTTGCTAGCAGAAAACTTCTTTTTACTGGAATCAAGGAAAAATGCATGTCAGAACATCAGTTTAACATATCTTTATTAAAATAAAGCAGTACTATAGATCATCCAGGAGATGCATAAGGCTGGTTTATGGAAAAAGTTCCATAGATAAACCATTTTGATTGATCAGGACTCAGGTATTGCAAAGATCACATATACGGTCACATATATTTACACGTTGAAAAGATAGCAGCAATAACAAGGCATGGTCATTCTCCAATGGTATGAACACTTTTTTTCTTCACAAAATGACAAATATTTAAAACAATGTTTCAATAATTGAATAACATAAACATAAAATAAAATGTTTAACGGGAGCATTCAAAAAAATTACGGTGTTGTGGAGAAATTTATAGCAGCTGATCTGCTATGGTCCTTGTGTTTTGTTTCAGGACGATGGGGATGATCCTTCTTGCTTGACAGCATCTGTATAGAGTGCATCCAGATAAAAGTTTCCAAAAAAATCAAAAGATTTATGAATATATAACATGCATGATACAAGTATTAAAGATGTCAATCTTTATTCTTTAGTACTAAATTTATGCCATCTATGCATGCATGGTCAATACCTCAATATTGTGATGGGAAACATGATCATCACTTAATTCAGAGCCAACACTATGTGATATGATTTCAGTCATGCCTTGGGATGCTTCTGAAGTTGCTCTAGCTTTCCATTTTTGATATAATCTGTACAAAATTATAAGAGTAGTAGTAACTGTGAGACAGAGAAGCAGTTTTTCTCAGGAGCAAGAGGAAGACTTGGTGGAAGATGAACAATGATTCAGGCAATGAGGTGTGGTGAATCGAATATAATTCTTGATAACACTTTCTTTGAAAATAACAATTTGTGATGGAAAACATTACAAAATTGAGTTTAAAGGGAAACTCTAGAACTGTTGAGTTGAGGACTAAGAAAAACGGAAACTCAAAATTCTTCACTTCCAAACAAAAACAATTGAAATGGATTCTATTGTATTTTCTTTCATCTGGAGTTGTACCACAGTCATATTCAATATAGCGGTAGTATGATTCCTATTAGTTTCTTCAAAAATAAATAAATATATAAATTAAATAAATCACGGATCTTAATTCCTCTCACAAGAATTATTTTTTATTGTATTAGCTCTCCAGATTATGGCAAATGCTGGTGCCTATTTGGCTTCTGATACTAGCATTCAAACAAACAAAACCACAATTTGAAATAGACAAGAAATGGTTTGATAAGACAAATAATCCTCTGTTGGCCTCCAACAGGTAAGCTAGAGTCCCTGCAAAATCCTCCAATGGCTTGATGGCAGTAATATGTGAAAGGTGCCAGGTATTTTTAGCGCATTTGACAAATATATGCAATTAGAAGTTAAATCCAAACAAGATACTTTTTGAGAAACTATATGAGAGTAGTAATATACGGAGGCAAAATATATGTACAAGATTCTAATGTACATTTCTTTTTACAGGACCCTCACTACTGTAAGTTAATGTCACAGCAAATCTTTCAAAATGTTACTTGTCATAAGTGTCACCCTGTTGACTGTAAAGTACAACATGATACTAGGGCAATCATATTTAGCCTAATGTAATACAATGGATTTTCTACTTATTTTGAACTTTAATTATGAAGAAAAGAGACTATCTAATAGTTTCGTGGTATGAGAAGAATATCTTTCAAGTTCATAATAAACACACATTAATGTTGCATTTTTTAAATCTTAACAAACATGCCCTCATCTTCCACCTTGAACATCTTATATTCTTGAAATTAGTTCGCTGACTTCATAATCTATCAGCCTTGTTCACATTCAAATATGAAAAGACATGAAAAAGATACATCACAAAGAAGATGAAAAGTGCCAATGTAGAGAAGCAGAGATAGTCATTAGTCAGAAAATAACATTTGAACATAAAAAATAATATAAAATTACCAGTTAGATAAAGATGAAGGGCGCGGATATCGGCACCCCACATAGCAAGAAACCCACCCCTTAAAAAAAGCAAAAAAAAAAAATTGTGCACTGTAGCAGTAGGAGTAAACCCACCCCGAGGTCGGCGATCCCTCTGGCGATGGTGATGAATTATGGTCGCCACAGGTTTCGGCGAGTGTACCAACCCAGGTCTACATGTCTTCTGGCGACGGTGGTGAATTATAGTCGCCTGAATTGTAGTCGCCCGAAGGCCCGGCGAGCTACATTCACATTTTTACAAGTTTTAAATCAAATTGACAAATTTCACATTTAAACACATATAACAGACAGTCATAACAGCATTTAAAACACATCAAAATATGACATTCACATTCCATAACCAACCATTCACGTGACAACATAACAAAATACATGTTCAAATTCCATAACCATTCATGTGACTATAATGATTTTTTCATATATAAAAATAAATAACATATCCATTAAAAACAATTACTCCTTTTTTTCAAAAAATAAAATAAACATAAAAATAATTTGAACATGTATTTTGTTTTCTAGAGATGATTCGTTATGGAATGCTAAAATCATGTTATAAATGCTAACATTATATTTTGATGTGTTTTAAATGCTGCTATGACTGTCTGTTATATGTGTTTAAATGTGAAATTTATCTATTTAGTTTGAAACTTGTAAAAATGTGAATTTATTCTCTCTTGTTTTAGCTCGCCGGGCCTTCCGGCGATCACACTTCACCACCGTCGCCAGGGGGCATGCCGACCTGGGTTGGTACACTTGCCGGAACCTCTGGCGACCATGATTCACCACCGTCGCCAGAGGGATTGCCGACCTCGGGGTGGGTTTCCGTTTACTGCTACAGTACATAATTTTTTTTTTTAAAAAGGGGTGGGTTTCTAGAAACTCGGGGTGCGGATATCCGCGCCCAAAGATAAATTGCAAAGGAAGTAATTCTCATACAATGAATCTATACTTCCCAATCCAATAGGCAACAAGACTATATACAACTTGACAAGCATACCATGAGGAGTGCCAGTCTCTTCCCAAGGCTCATTGTTTTCGTCAAGTGTGTCAGTAGTCAATTCATTTTCTGCTATTAAGAACTCTATGGAAGCATCAGTATCACCATCTAGGTCTCGCAAAATCTGGCATAGGTTTCAACATAATCATAACCACATGCTTCTTTCAAGAATTCAAATTTTATAAAAATATTTATTTTAATCGCATGACTGATGTGCAAACTCTCTTGAAAAAAGTTGTTATGCATGCTCATCAACAAAGGTTTCTCACCTGTTTAACTTTGTTAACATTTTGGCATCCAGTTCCTGCCATGACCAATTTGATTAATTGCGTATCATCAACATTATTATAAGGGATTCCTCTCTGTATGGTTGGTGAAGCCTTTCCTTGATTGGATGCCTTAGAAAGATCATCATCCACCTTTCACAAAACCATTCCTAAAGTTAGATTATGTTTTATTAACCAATGGAACTCAAATATTCCAGATCGACATCTTCCATATGTCAGAGTCATGAAAATTGGTACCTTTATTATGATTGGCTTAGCAGGTCCTTCACTAGAATCATCTTTCGACCTGACAATATTGTAATGCTCACCATCATGATATGATCTGAAAAGGCAACATGACAACACTTACATCATGATCAATTAAACATAATCATTTGTTCTTCTAATTAGTTTAGGTCTTGGAGCCATGGCTCAAACATTTTCTATCCAAGCCCAGTGTAGGCACCACATACCTATTTCTAGACCCTAATTAAATTACAGCATTCAGCTATTGAAGATGAGTTTAATGACCCATTTTTCATGACTATGTTCAGCATCCCTACCAAGCAAAAAAAAAATGTTCAGCATCCCTCTCTCCCTCCTGTTATTCCTTGCAAGAGAAAGCAAGGAATAACAGAAGGCAAAGATTCATAACCGGAATCAATCAGCACTTAAAACACAAATATCTACTCAATGGAGTATTTGTTTCTCCGCAGTAAATAACACATTCATATATATCAAGTTTTCACTGTAACTGGTGTAATAAAGAGGTGACTCAAATGTTCACCCCTGCATGATCATATAAAAGGTTAATAAACATTTAAAACTTATTATCGCGCCAAGTTTCAGTTGTCAAAATCAAATATAAAATTTGAGATATTTAGATAGGCAGCATATCATTCCGTCTAAAGCAACATAATTGTCCATTTGAGATTCCATCCATAAAATCAAGATACCAATGAAGCAGGTAGATACTTACAGGTGTATCATGTTGGACTCGTGACTCTGAAAATTCTTGATATACCATCGTGGTGAATTGATCTGTGCTAAGAAATACAAACATAAATTTCTCATCACATGAAATTCATGATGACGAGAACGGAACCTAACCCAATCCTAAAATGGCAGTTGAGAGTTGGTCGTATGCATAATTTATTGCATCATGAAAGTGCAAGAGATAAATAAGATCCTACAACAAACATTTTCGAACAAAAAAAGCAGAACATTTTACATTGTGCCGATGAATTATCTTAAAACATATTTTCATCTTACAAAATACATGACCATGTCTAGAAAATAGGGAATCATGTTGAAGAAAAGCTTCATGACTGTAAGTTTTAATATTACCTCTTTGTGAACAGTTTGGAGTTAGAAAAACAAGAAGGCATTCCCGCTTATTTCCTTTTTCTTCTAAATTTGGCTCAAAAGGGTCTTTGGGAATTAATTCTACCTCAGTTATAACTAAACAGAGATGAGACGAAGCCCTAAAGAGCGAGTGATGTTGACGTGGTTTTTGAGACTAGACATTATTAGACAAACTCACAACACGTCATATTTACATCATCCTATAACTTCATTTCGCATCAGATGAAAATCATGATCATGAATTAACTCACACATGTACCGAGTCTGAAACACCTCAAGGTCCAACGTGATGCACACTATCATCACTAGTATGCTTTTTTTTCTCACTCTTTGCTGAGTTATTTGGCCAGAAAAACATAATGAGATCTCCATTGATGACCAGAGAAAGATAATGGGATCTTCAGTGACGTATCAGAAAAATCGGAAATAGGTAGAAATCCAAATATTGGAGCTCATGAAGACACGGTCATCAAGAGGAGTTTCAAAAATACTGTATTTTTATTGTCATATTCATCTCTCTGATAGCATGGGAATGTGTTTATACTCCATTAGCATATAACTAAGATACTAATAAAAATTCCCCTTTTCCCAAAAGGAGAGGGTTTCAAACAGCTCCCCCCTCCCCCCCCCCCCCCCCCCCCCCCAAAAAAAAAGAGCATTTTTTTTCTTCCACTATTTCTCTGGTGAAGCTTCATCTAATATTAATAAACTTCAGGTGGTGAGGTTCCACATTTTCTGAAGAATAACATAAAAGTGATTGTACTACCTGATGACAAGAATTTTTCTTTTTTTAATTTGAAAACAATAATAATACCAAAGAAAAAAACAGTAATAATACCAAAGAAAAAGTTATGGAAGATGCAATTTGGACCTTGTTCACATCAGCTAATATGGTGTCGAGAAAAGAATTAAAACAAATATGAATTAACAAAAATACAGAGGATATAATGAGCCATTAAAAGATGTATGAGGACGAAAGAGATATGGCACAAATTCTTCTCAGAGCATGCGGCATAAGGCACAGGTGACTACATTATCTACAAAATAATAATAGGACTGATGCAGTTAACTTTGAGCAGCCTATATTCAAATGGCTTTAGGATTGATCTAGTGGATGATACCAAATCATAACATCCCATCAGTCTGAACAAAGAGTTCATATTTCTGAACAGAGAAGAGACCATATAATAATTATTATTATTATAGGAAAGAAAGACCAATCTGAATAAAAATAAAAATTATAATAGTAGAGTAATTCTAGCTCAATAATGATTATGTATAGGAAAGAAAGGCCATATAATGACCCAAGAAATACAATTAAGGCCGAATGCCTACTGTTTCTTCATAAACAAAAATGAGCCAGAGAATACTGAAGTCAGACAATGCTAAGTATGTTGAATTATATAATAAGAAATCTAAAATATTACATCATTGGATTTGTAGAAAATATAATCATATAAGAAAACTGGTAAATCGGCCAAGAGGTAATCCAATAATTAGAGTAAGCCTTTTGTCACAAAAATGCTCCTTTATCTCCTATTCTCCTCTAAATTAATGCCCTATTGTTTAACAGTTAGCACTGCTTAGATGATAAACCAATACTTTTGTTTTGTTTTGAGACATGGTAGGCATTCTACCTTTAATTTTATTCAAATCAAAAGAAGCATGCCCAAATGAAAGGCGATACAAAAATCAACAAACCAAGCAAAAAGCACCTCGGATGAACAAAGCTGGTAGAAGATATATCTACCATACTGTCTGAGGCCAACAACCCTAAAACAAAGCCTTACTCCTCAACAATTAAACACGCTGATTGGCTAACTTTGCTTGCATAACCATCATCCACACATGAAATGGACTCTCATTTAGCATTCACAAGAGGACAAAATATGTTAAGGTCAAGCATAATAATTGGAAACAAGATATAAGCTTAAACATCAAAATTCTTACAATACTTTAAAGATTACTCCTTATCGTTATCCAATATGCACATTCAAAAACTTAAATGTATATCTGGAAAATGGAGAAAATAAGTAAAATCATATATATTCATTATCTCCAAGGATGCTTCCAAATAAAGGGATGACTCACTCGATGGATGCAGATATTACTATGAGTAACAAGGGATGCTGCTTGCAATTCCATATGGCCGGCCCATGTTCCATCCTTTTCCATGGACTGGCAGTACTCATCAAATGGAACATCATCCTCAATAAAAGGCTCAAATTCCTCCCGATGGTTCTACAGAAAAGAATTATGAAACAATTGTTCAACATTAGTCAACAAAATACTAAACCATTAAAAAAGGTGCTTGGAACTTCATCATTTTCAGACCCATAAACAAAACAAGAGGGACCATGGTAAAAAAAGGTATCATGTTAATTATATATACATGGGATTCCTCTTCATTGACACGGGATTACCAAAAAATAAGCCATCAAATATCCAAAAAAACTTATGAGATCAATTATTTTGATGTATTGAAGAGGCAGTACCAGGATATATTGTACCACCATATGGCGATATTTGAGATGTTCCTCTTCATTGCCTTCCAGTTGGTAAGCTAGGGCCCTACATAACATCTGAAGCAATTAAAATAAAGGGGAAACCTCCAAAAGTAATTTGATAGCAAGTTAATTATGAAAAGATAAAGCTAATGTAGGCAATGAAAATCCTGCTATGGTACATCTGGAAAGCCACAAACATTCATGGTTCAAGACCAACCTAAAGAAACAATTTCCATCTGCCGTCACTTTAATAATTTTTAATCCCAAAGCATCAAGCTGAGAACAAAATCCTGCAACATCAGCCGCCTTATATTGCTTCTTTACCTGGCACAGATTGAATAAAGATTCAAAGTCACATGTAGGTCCAAAAACATAATATCAGAGGCATCAATACAGGGAATTCTGATACAAGTATATTTTAGAACATAAAAGTAAATTAATGAAATACAGCACATGACAATAAACATCAACATGTTGTCATTGCTTCTTTACCTGGCACCAGATAGAAAGATGACTAAAAGTCACCCTTAGATCCAAAAACATAATATCAGAGGCATTAACATGGAGAATTATGATATGGGTATAGCTTATAACATGAGGAAAAATCAATCGAAAGATATCACACAACAATAAACAAATGGGACCATATATCTACAAAAATACGGGGCTCGTTTAAGTGAGGAATATACATGACGGATCATGTTTGTAACAAGCATATCTCTCAAGCTTCAGCATTTGTCAAGTAATTTAGCTCTCAGAGCATATACCTTTTAATTTCTTTCTTCTTCATGTTACAGTGGTCAATAAAAGTTATGCCTGGTACATGCCCCATATAAAAATAGTTCAATTGAGATCCTTCTTCGTAATTACCACACAATATGGAACAAGATTGGTTTAACCCTTGGGACGTAGTGTGATTTCACCAAATCAGCTGATATGTGGGATTGTTTTCAGAGAGGAAGAAAAAGAAGTGACCGAACTACCGAAGTAATAAGACAAAATTCCAATGATTCATCCAACGCGCAATTTGTTGAGGTATATGGATAACACGCAATGGATGCATATTCCAAAGGAATAGTGATTATGAAGGAAATATTTGGGCAGCGATCATGACATCTCTTCAAAGGACCATTTTGCTTCTTCGGAACCAATTTTCAAAAATAACTTTGTCCATAAAGGTTACTCTCAACCAGGTTTTTCATGTAAGCTGTTTTATTGACTTTTAAGTTTTAACAAACAAAACCAAAATCCTAACTTCCTCCCTTCCCCGATCCTTCCCCCCCCCCCCCCCCCCCCCCCCAACCCCAACCCCAAAAAGAAAAAACAACAACAACAACAATCAACAACCACTACTAAACCTAATAAGCCAGTTTTGGGAACCGGTTATTTTGAAAACTGATAGTGCAGAAGCAGAATCAATTTAACAAATTCGTTCGAAACGGAGCCTTAGTTTTCGTGTCTTCTGCATTAAAAAAAAAAACAAAAAGCATTCTTTTTGAAGAGGATCATCATTGCGTTTGCAACACCGATTTCTTCCCGTTTATGCTAAGAAACTATGTAATGCCACTGCAGTTTCAATTTGTTTGTAAGGGACTTGGTCCGATAAGATACCCTCAATCTTTCACAAATTCATAATACCCATTAGAAATTTGTAAAAGCAAAATCATTTTCTAGGTTTTTTTTTTTGTTTTTCAAACGAGTGAATCAATGGATAGAAGGAGAAAAGAAGTGAAGATGGGGAAAACAAAGAACTTACGTTGGAAATCTTTGAAGGCTTCGATTTCTTGTGTTTTGTCTTCACCATCTTCACTGCTCTGTAACGGGGGTGTGAAAATTTTATGGGGGTAGTCGATACGGACTTTTATGGATTTCTGTGGACATTGTTTAAGTGATGGACTTTTGTAGACTTTGCAGACTTTCACAGACTTTTGTAGACTTTCATAGATTGACTCTCATGGACTTTCACAGACTTTCACAGACTTTCACATACTTTTGTAGACTTTCACATATTGATTCTCATGGACTTTCACAGACATTTGTAGACTTTTACAAATCACTCTCATGGACTTTCACAGACTTTCACAGATATTTGCAGACTTTCACAAATCACTTTTATGGACTTTCATGGACTTTCACAGACTTTCACAGACATTTGCAGACTTTCACAAATCACTCTCATGGACTTTTAAAGACTTTCACAGATTTTAGCATTCTTTCACAGATTGACTCTTCACATATGAATTTCTATTAATAAACACAATAATGTTTTTGGATTTAAATAACAAATAAAGAACTCATCATACCCAACATAAAATATAATTTAATATAGTAAATATCAATCTCCACTTATCTGAAATGCAAATTGCTAGAATGCCATGATAAAAACAAGTAATGAAAATAATTGATTGCAACACAAACAAATCCATAATTCTTACATTCATCAAACATATGAGTCGATATCAATATTTCATACACATTTACATTCATAAAAAATTCTTCTTTATTCGAAACAATCGATCTAAAATAAAAAAAGAGAAAAAAAACCTTATATTGAGAAAAATCCACAATGAGCTAACCTTTTTATTTTTATATATGTCTGAACATTGTAAAAAAATGGATGTATATCATACAAAAAAAGAAACATCTTCAAAGAAAATCAAATAAAACATTTTACATATAATCAAATCTATAATAAATCTATATTTTAGAAAATAATTGTGGATGATTTAGGCATATATTATATAATATATAATAATGAAATGATTTATTGCAACACAAACAAATCTACCATTCTCATATATTCATTAAACATTTGAGGTGATGGCAATATTTCATACAAATGGACATTCAGAAGAAAAAAAAGATATAAATAAAGAAAAAAAATGTGAATAAAAATATGAAAGACATTGGATAAAAATCATAAATGAGTTTTGTTGAAAGAAAAAAAAGAAGAAATATTCACAATACTGGAATAAAAGTCCATGAGAATCCCACCCATTTGGGTGGGATTCTGAAATGACTTTTTCCTTTGTATTTCTCTCTCTAAAGTCCACAAAAGTCCACAAAAATCCATCACTTATGAAAGTCTTTACAAATCCTGTTTAAATTGAATAACACAAGACAAAATGTCTACTACGAAGAGTCTCAATCGAATAACGCTGGACTTTTTGTCCACGAAATAATGTCTTAATCGAATAACACTAGATTTTATGTCCACGAAATAATGTCTCAATCGAATAACACTGGACTTTTTGTCCACGAAATAATGTCTCAATCGAATAACGCTGGACTTTTTGTCCACGAAATAATGTCTCAATCGAATAACGTTAGACTTTTTGTCCACGAAATAATGTCTCAATCGAATAACGATGGACTTTTTGTCCATGAAATAATGTCTCAGTTGAATAACACTGGACTTTTTGTCCACAAACCAATGTCCTGATTGAAAAACACAAGATTTACAAATCCATGAACATGGACAATTTGTCCATGAAAATCCTAATTGACTACCCCTATTAATTTTTTAATTTTTTTAGAAAGCGGAGACACCATACGATATGGGGCTATAAATATTTTTATTAAATTATATGTCAAACTGATCTGATAAATATTAGATATTGATATATCATATCTTAAATCATTTTTTATTTTTAGATGATATATAAATATATATATATATTTTTAGATAATTGACACTTCAAAGTGATGTATTAGACAAATACAAGAATTAAGAATATGAGACTTATCCTGTTATGTAGAAAATATGTTAGTTATTTCGTAATTGTGCAATGTATATAAAATTTATGACATATGTATTGGGTTTGAGTATATTTTAGGTTAGGTATATTGAGATACACAGGGCGTTTGAGTGTGCGGTGAAAATTCCGTGGTGGAAAGCATACTGTGGTCGAGAAAAATTGTTTTCATAGAATTTCAAATGCGATGAATTTTTGCTTTTAAACGTTGATTTTAGTGTTGAAACTCGTGTGCGAGTCTTCTATTTGAATATGACATTATGTTGAGCGCCCCATCCTGGATTCAAATGGGGCATATGAATATTATTTAATAAGTTTATACACACATTTAGACCTTGTTTGAGTAAGGACATAAGTTATTATGAGATTAATAACTGTTTCAATAGAGATAAATAAAAATTCATTTTTTTATATTATGTTTTTAGTTATTATGGATTTAAAATGGAATTTTTATTGTTTCGTTGACTATAAATAAGTTATGCATAAAAAATAAAAAAATGTAAATAAAAATTATAAAAAATAAAAAAAATGTTTTTCAATTTAATGCAAGCTCGAGGTGAGTGGGGTGGCTGGCCTGGCAAAACTCCCATCTATGGAGACATCCATCGCCCTCTTACTTGGCTCTCTTCTCACCTCTATCGTGGATTTGTAACTTTACTTTAACAATAAGGGCATGTTTGGATACTGTGCAAATAGGGGTGAGTTTTCATTTGCACATGTTCAAACATAATATTTTGTTTGGTTATGATATTTAAAGTGTGACAAATAAAATCCAAGGTTTTCATTTGCCCCCAATATATGGGGAAACAAAATCTCAACCAACCCATGTGTTTTCATTTGTAACAGATTTTATTTTCACACCTCTCAAGTGTATGTAAAGCAATTTTACATTTTTACCATCGAACAAATTTATTAAAGTCTATATTATCTAAAACAAATATTTCATCTCCTAATCTTATCTTAAGTAATAAAATAAATTAATTATATTTTATAAATTTATATAACTTACAATGATATAATTGTGTGGATAATAAATATTAACGTGGTATGAAAATATTAAAATATATCAAGAAATCTTAACTAACTATCATATATATTATCCAACAAAATTGTTATTTATAAAATATAAAAAAACCTTGCATGATTATTTGTTAGTTGAAATTAGAATATTTTTTTATTTATATTCTATTATATTAGAACTTTTTTTAACCACATTGACTTATATATAAATTAAAAAACTAATATATGCAATATTTAAATTTAAATTTTTTATATATAATATATTTTTCATAAATTTTTCGGGTTTTAAGAAAATAATATATTTGGTAATCATTTGAAAAAAATATTTTATACTAATAAAAACATATGTGTAAATGATAACACAACATGAAAACAGACAAACATATGCAAACAATGTACAAAGTTTCCTTGCACGTGCAATGTAAAATTTTCCTGTGCAAAAAAACACGTACAAATAATCACTGCATCCAAACGTGCCCTAAAAGTGTCGACACTGCTTTAATAATACAACTATGAAGAAGATTTAAAATATCAAAATTAGCTTATTTTCATTTATTATAGCATAACTATACCCACTATTTTGATGGGGACTAAAAATATGAATAACAACTTATTTTCATTTTTTATATCCACCTATCCTAGTGAATAAATAGTTTTTTTTGGATAATTGACAAGCTTTAGGTAGGGATAGTGGACCCAAACGGGTAGGGCTATATGAATCAGGGGTGTAACTCGAGTGGGTTGGGTTGGGTCGGGTTAGAGCTCAACCCGAACCCAATCCGTCGGGTTTTGTTCGGGTTCGAGTTGAGTTGAGTTCAGATTTAACTTAAAAATTGTATTATTTAAAACAATTAAAACTTTGCAATAGTTAATTCTTCCTATAACAAAAAAAAGATGAACATTTTTATTTAGAGAATAAAAATATGGAAACTATAGAAGTGAAGGATTCTAGATAAAAATAAATCATACAATTCAAATTTTATCATACATATTAAAAAATTATAATTTTATTTAAAACATTTTATTTAGATATAAAAATTTCAGGTTCGGGTTGGTTCGGGTTATCCGAATCCTCAACTCAAATCCAACGCAAATTAGGTTTGGGTTACTCGGGTCAAGGCTCGAGTTGAACCCGAATGCTAAAACCGCGACTTAAACCCGTCCAAATTTCGGGGTAGATTGGGTTGGGTCGGGTTCAATATGTTTGCACCCCTAACATATGAATCCGTTAAGAGTACAAGCCCATAACAAAGAACCGTGGGTTGGACTTGGACCTGGTTTCAAAAAAACCAAAATCCGATCCACTGGAGTGGGCTGGGTAATGAGACCCTAAATTTGGTTGCATTCGAATTGGACTGAAGATAGAACCAATTATCAAGAACACAGTTTTCTTAATAATAATATTATTATTATTTTCTTATCCGCCTGTTTGCTTTGGTTCCACGAAAAATTCTTTCGAATAATCGCCAATAAACAGGTGGGTAATGCAACGCCAAGACTCGAACCAATGACCTATCGCCAACAAATTGTTTTCTGTTAATTTTTAGCATATAAAAAATTAAAATCGGAAACAAAAAATCACAAGTTTTAAAAGTTATTTGGAACAATAATAAAAAAAAATCAGTTTAATAACTGGTCTCAGATGCCCAAGAAAAAAATTGAAGCTTAGTATTTCATTTGAATTTGGATAATTCTCTAAAGTTGGAGTCTGATTACATAAAATTAAAATTTTGAAATTAGTTATTAGATATTTATTTAAATATATCATGATTAACACAAATCCCTATAAAATATCTGAAAGAAAAATTAAATAAACGAAAAAAAAGAAAATTAAAAAACTAAAAACTAGAATAAAGAGATTTTGGGATCCTTCCTAGATGGGTTGAAGCGACTTTTTTGAAAGAAAAAAAAAGTAGATATTTGCTATCTGGTTTCATTTCTAAAAGATCGAATTACAAACTCTGAATTAAGGGAAAATAGAAAAATAAAAAGAAAAAAAATCCCATACAAGAGACTCATGATCCTCCTCGCCTAAACCAAGAATAGACGAGTCATCTATCTCAGTGAATGTGGAGGACCAAAGATCACCTCCGTTTGGGTCAACTCACGATATCAATCCGCCCCTGCTTGAAGTGTACCTCTCGTGCTGACGCGATGCATATGCCCCACTCTCTAACGAGTGCGCGAAACATCTCCCACATGCTCTCTTGATATGCATGTGCGCCTGTAAAGATCACCTCATTGCGGGTTCGCTATATTGTCCATGCACCTGCTGGGAGAAGCATCTGACTTGATCGCCTATACTCAAGTTCGCATCTGACTAATCCAATATAAATTGATTTTTTTTATATGATGATTCATGTTAGACAATGCAATATCTAAATCCGGATCAATCAGGTCTGATGCTATCAATATCATATTAGTATCGAACTACACAGAGAGTGACACTGCACCCGATAATTAACTATGCAGTTCGATTAATAGACTCTGTGTAGTTCGATATTAATGGTACTGATAATACAAAGACCTAACTAGATCCGGACCCGCAATATCCTGGTCTTTAATAACGCGCATTGCAATGATCAATCAGACATCACGTACCCAAAAAGAAATGCTACCTAGCTCCCAAAAAAAAGTAAGAAAGAAAGAAAAAAAGTATAGAACAAGTAATGATAAAAAGTAAAAAATTGTATAGGCTACTAGTGGCAATCACTGCTCCCTTCTTCCCCTCAATCGTGCTTGGTTTGGCATCCCTTTTTTTCCTTTCTTTCTTTCCTTCCCAAAGAGTGACCTTTTATTAGAGCACACCTGCTCTTCCTTTTTTGCCTTGACGTGACCACCCTTAATTTGCCCATGCATGCTTCTATGTATCACGCCCATAATTATTCTCACCCATAGATATATGATCATCAACAATTATACATGCAAAGAAATGATACTCTCTTTTCATTTGACCCACAAAATGATGTGAGCAAGATGAGAATTATAATAGATGTGAAATAAAGTAGAATTTGGATAAATAAGTTCAAAAAAATGTTCCTTTGTGTTTGAATAAATGTGAATAAACGTGTTCCCCTTAACAATTAAAATGGAGTCACATGTGTCAAATCATATATATATTATTACCTCTTTACAAATCAAGATGTCAAATGATTCTTTCAACTTTTATAACATGCACCCCTAATTTTCAAAAAGACACTTTTTTCAGTATTACAGTCTATCTAACACAGTAACACTACATGCTTTTCTTGAATCTAATTGGATAATTGAGGCCACCCAAATGCATATATAATAACCACACATGGTTGCATCCAATGTACATTGATCCTATTCCTTGATATATTGCTTGGGGAGGTATCTTCAATGAGTTGATTTTTAACTGTTCAGACCGCTTCATATCTCGATTGCTTTCAAAATGCAGCATTCAAGCTTATCACAAACATTGTTCTATTTGTCTGTTGTTGTCTCTTTTTCATCATTCATTCTCTCATTAAGCCTGCTTTCATATTAATGATTCGACACCACCAACACTAGGTTTCATTGGAGTCTTTGACCACACAATTCCCTCTCTAATAAAACTTTGAAGTGCTGCCAAAATCAACCTCCAAAATCAAATTATAAATCTAGCTATAAATAATTACACCATGTTCCATGTGCAATCTTTAATGCAATTTTATTTTCTTAACAAGATGCAAACTTCATTAGATGAAACATGCAATTTTTTTTATTTTTCTTTTCATAATTATATACAATTAATTATAACCTATGAAATATTTTTTATATATATATAAAGTAGAGGATTCATTACTATACATGTGAATGTGATACAGTAAAAAAAACCAGAGAAGAAGAAGACTACATATAAGACGAAAACAAGTTGCTCTAGAAATACCCATGTACCAATATAATGATTTGCTTAAGTTAAAAAAAATCATGAATGATGAGATTGATCACTACAAAAATACATTGCTGAAGTATGCATGAGAGCAAACAAGGTACGTACATGTGCATGATTCGCAAACTGATCACTCAGAGTTGCATGACGTATTAGAGCATCTAGTCTTGCAGGTGCATGTGATGGTCTCTTCTAGCTACCCAATTCTAATAAGTCAAGTATTAGTCATCAAACCTCACCATTGGGTCTAGAGACTCACTCTCAAAACTCAGACAAAAGCATAGCTACAAAGTATCCCAATGTTCAGAAAAGTTCAATGATTGGATACATCTTGAATGTATAAAGTGAACAACCTTGTGCTCATGGAATTGTAAATTCAGTTTACTTGGTTTATCACATTTGTTATAATTTTATAAATTAGTTCCTTCTCCACATCCATTATGTAAGTTTTTGCATCCATTTTTCCATACTAATTATCAAAATAATATTGAAAACCATTTAAGTACTTATACGGCATAATCATTATCTGATGTATGTACATTTATTATAGATCGCTAATACACTCGATCCGTTTGTAGTCTTGTCTACATTCCATAAGCAACACCCAAGTCACCTGTATACTATGATAGTATACAATGTACTGTGTTTTTTTTTTCAAAGAAAAATACATATTAGTGTATCTCAAAAGATACTTTTTCTTTTTATAATAGAACATATTTTAATGAGCAATTGTATATTTTTTCTAAAACAAATCAGTGAAAGACGCACTGCACACGTGATTGAATATATCATATTCCTTAAACATCATGTTTACCATATATACCAATTTGGTAGCAGAGGCTTTTTTTTTCCCCAGAGAACATTGAATGCTTCTTTTTTCGTTTCACTAATGAAATATTGAAATGCCTTCATCACCTACAGAACATTAAGAATCCATTTTAACCCAGCAAAAACAAAAAAATCCATTTTTACTAGTTCTTCTAAAAAATTCATATTCTTTGGTATTGAAGGAATCTCTTCATTTCAT
This sequence comes from Acorus calamus, assembly GCA_030737845.1. Classification (NCBI taxonomy): domain Eukaryota; kingdom Viridiplantae; phylum Streptophyta; class Magnoliopsida; order Acorales; family Acoraceae; genus Acorus; species Acorus calamus. The sequence continues at coordinate 31,224,987 of CM060874.1, read as the reverse complement.
CCCTCCTCTTTAACTTTAAGTGCGACCAATGATAAAAAGATACCAGACTGAAACTCTCCACCGAAAAGCAGAGTGTGTGTGTGTGAGAGAGAGAGAGAGAGAGAGAACCCACCAATCATGAAAGCAAAGTTGAGAAAACAAAAATCAAACCGACCCGATTTGACGGCCTCACCAAAAAAAAAAAAACTCTGTCCACCTCTCATTCAACACAAATCTCTCTCTCTCTCTCTCTCTCTCTGCACACCCAAGTCAACCTCACCTCATCATTTGGTCTCTGTCACCCTATATATCACATATAAACAATGGTTGGTCCCTTCTCACTTCCCATGGGAAGCCATGAAGGTCCACCAACTTGCACTTGGAGGCTTAAAGGATCAGCAAGAGCCACCATCACTCACCCTCGCTTGCAAGAGCTTCATCAGTGGTGCCAACCACAATGTTCAGGTTCTTCTTCATCTTGGCTCAATTTCCATCTATGTATCTAGCAACTGATGTACATTTCTCTTATTATGGATGATCTTTTGTACTTCAGTATCACATTGAGATGTGTGATATATAAATGAGACAAAAATACTTGACATATTTGTGATCCCATGTTTACAACACATGTTTTGATTTTTTTTTTAATTTTTAAAACGAGTTGTATGGATCAATTTGTGAAGAATGTTCAAATTCTTCTTCACAAGTACCTATAAACGAGATTATGTGTAACAACTAACAATTTTGTTTTACAAAATGTGACGTAGGTGGGAACACGGTGGAACCCGACGGAGGACCAGATAACGATACTCGAGGCGCTATACAAGGGAGGGATGCACACCCCAAATGCGACGGAGATCGAACGGATCACCATAGACCTGAGCAAGTATGGCAGGATAGAAGGGAAGAATGTGTTCTACTGGTTCCAGAACCACAAGGCCCGGGAGCGCCAAAGGCAGAAGAGGAATCTAAACTTCGTCGACGCGTGTTTGAGACTCAATGGGGAGGCCACCATGGCTAAGGTGGCAAAGTAGCACCAATTAAGTTTAGGAATGTGATCTAGTCTAGTATCTTCAATATCCAATATAAGACTAACATGTGACATTTTAAGTCACGTGTTGGTTTTACGTTGAGAGTTGGCAAAAACTTGTTACATTGTGATTTTTAGAGTTAAAATTATATTAACATTATGAAGATGGTGATTTTGTTTATTGGTTGATGATGATGTAGGCAGAGAAGATGAAAGATGGAGGTGGGATTTGCAAGAGAAGATGTAGGAGTTGGGGGGTTCGATGCTTTGATGAAGAGGATAACAAGACTTTGGAGCTATTCCCTTTGCACCCTGAAGGAAGATGAAGGCTTAAGTGGGCTTGTTATTGATTCTCTTTAGAGGCAAAAGGATTAACTTTGAAATGGTTTTATGGTTTGTCTTTGCAAGAGATTGCTCACACTTTGTTGCGTTGGGTTGACTTTCAATTGGTTGGTTTTCAGTGCCTGAAATGTTGCTAATTTATCTGCATCTTGAGTGTCTGCATTTTGATATTTGATTTGAAACGGACAATTTAAATAGTTGGTCTACACACCATGACTTTGGAAGGATTTGAATGTAATTTAAATGGAATTGTTATTCGTGGATGTAAATTTATGCCTTTAAAAATGGGAATCTCCAAAGATAAAAATTGCTATTATAAAACTAATGGTACAAATTTTGAAGAAAATGAGGAAGTAAATATAAGATAATACAATATTATAATAGGGAAAGATGTTACATGTTGTACGCGTAGACAATCTATATGCCTCATTAATTTTTTTACATTTGTTAAAAATAAGTTTATTTAATTCATTATGTAACGAAATACACTTTCCATCACTGCATATAACTCATTATATAAGATTTATTATTTTTAAAAAATCCAAACATGTGAGGACTATCCCGGGACTATCCCTACTCGCCAATGTAGAGTTCGATGCTGCTTTCTCCCATCTGCATGTTGTTTGCAATTAGGCTCTATTAAAAATGATATCTTTCAAAAGACTTTTAGACTGCATTTTTTTATGAACAATTTCAGTTCAACAGCTGCAAATAAAGCCTCCTCGGAAATACCAATCTGAAAGCAGATCAGCATATATGTTTATATGATTGGGATGCAGAACAATCAATAGACGAATTGAACACTAATAACTGTTACACTTAGTCCTTTTTGCAACCCATTTTATAGCTTCATATATTATGATAACATAGTATATACGCAGTTCTATCATAATGTATAGAGTAAAATAAAATTTCATTTTTTCAAAAAGAAAAAAAAATACTATTGTATCTCAATATACATTTCATTTCATATAGTAGCACGTACTTCAATGAAAGAGTGTATGATTTCATAAATAAATAAAAATGGTGTAGCTTGCAAATGGAGCTGTAGTGTTGTGCTGCATAAGGCACTGAATTTGTAAGAGTTGCACAAAATAATACTCTATGAACATACCAAAACAAAATTTATACAGAAACATATGCGTTACAAAGAAACACTTCCACCCAGCAAAAAAAGGGGCCTAACCAAGAGATTTAGGTGCCTCTATTTTGTTATACTTTGGCAATCAACTGAACAAAAAAAATAAACAAACAGAAAACTGAAACACGCGTGTTTACGAACAATTGTATGCCATCCTGCTGTCTGTCATAGCATAAGCCTGTACCTCCAACCTTTCAACTTTTTATCATGTCTGCACCCAAAGAAAGTAATTATGAGATTGCTGATGGAAACTTAGTCCCCTTTTGAAACCAAATTATAAAAAGCTGGTTTGAGATAACTTTTAATATGAAGTACCCAACTACCCATTTGGAATCAATTATTTAAAAAACCGATTTTGCAAAGCTAAAGTTAAGTTAGCAAGCAACATGAGGATTTGTAACGCAATCTTACTTGCAACCAATTTTTTTCCCCTGGTGTGCAACCATGAAAAGAGCTTGTCATGATGAAAACTGAACTATTATCCTCAAATCATGTCTAGAAGAGGCTGAGGCCGTGGTCTAGCCCTCATGATTGTTTCATCGCTATGTCTGATCCACTCTGAAAGCCTCCATGGTTTTTGCCACTTCCATTTAAACTGTAACAGCCACTGATGGTGACTTCTCTTCCATCTCCACAGCTTTCCAGCATGCCCGATCATGGCCAACTTCTTCTCCAACGGTATTTGCCCTGCAGGTAACACCTGTGGTACCAAGATTCAACTATCAACCATTGTCACAAAGTTTATGTACGATAGATATTCGGCAAGTGTTTTATTCATTACTGTATGTGTACACATTCACAAATCATACATGATAAGTACCATAAAAGTATTGTCATTAGTATGAGAAATACATGCAAAAAATTCTATATTTGGTGTTAAGTCAGCAACGACTATTAGGTTTGTCTTTTTAAATCATAAAGAATGTTAATCATCCATACTATATGGATCCGAATTCTAAATATAAATATACAGTTCTATGAATGGAAGTTTGTTTGGCCAATAGGTGCGGGAGAAATTCAATCAGAATGCTTTTTGGAATATTCGGAAAAGTTATGAGTACTCTATGACTATACTATCAACAGAGAGCACCAATTTTATATTCAGCTTGGTTCAGACCTTCTGTGTTTTGGTTGGGAGAATAGGAGGACCTCTGCCTGAGCCATTAGCAATACCAGCGGAGTATTTTAGCTGCTTCTGTGCAGGTAATGGCAAGGGAGATAGCGCACCACTCTTGTCATCAGCGCTATGTTTCAGTGAACCATGTGAATTACCCTGAAATATCAGTCCATGAAAGTTCATAGAGTTGAAGTTTATATGTTCAAAAGCATCTTTTTGTGGATAAAAAGGCAGAATATATGCATGGAATAATATCTTATCAAATTCAATTTACATGTTAATGCAGTATAATTGCTACAAAAAATATCCACAACTAATGGATCTTTAAAAAAATTCATTTCAAGGGATACAGATAAAGAGGCATGCAAATAGGTACAAATGAGATGATGGGTCTGGTTGTAAGAAGTGGGAAAACCATAAACACTAGCATTTGTTAGTTCACATGATATTGAATGCTGCACAGCTGGTCTTACTGAATCATGGTCCAATTTATGCTATGTGTGACATTTGAATCCTTGATGGTAGCTAGCATCACTCTATCATCTCCATTTTTTTTTTGCAAGAGATGAATAAATCTAAACTTTATCCTTCATGTAGATCAAAACTTTATGGATTGAAATCTAAATGTATGCATGTAGTGAGTGGTTGCAATAAAGAACAAAATATACCAAATTAGAAAATTTTATTCTAGTGAAGTGCCTTTCATCCTATCAAAACAAACAACACAAATACAGGCATCCGCATCTTTCAGCTTGCTGATGTGAGATTACAGCATGTGAAATTTATAGGAAGTTGTTTATATGTTGTGTTACAGACTACCGTTTTCTAGGTAAATCATATTTTCTGTGATATTTGGAAGTCAATATTAATACTATGACCTATAGTTCCCTGTCCCTATCCCTTTGTCATGTCAAATCACATATCCACTATTCAAATTTGGGAATGCTTTTCCTGTCATAAGGAATTGTAAATCAAACATTAGCTTGTATTTCATTGAAGGCAGAATCTCACCATCTCATATGTTGCCAAGGCAATGGCAACAGCTTGTTCTTGCAGCTTTTGCTTAGTTTCACTTTCTTTCCTCTGAGCTTCACTGTGGCGCAACAGATTAATAAGTCATTCATCTGTTCTTTCATCTCCTTTGCATCAATATTCTTCTCCCATAACTGGCACCTGTTGATAAAGAATCAGCTTTTACATTACATATGGGATCATCAGAAATGCCTTGCAGAACTACTCAAGTGTAGATCATCGGATGCTTCAGTATTACAGTTAAATGCATGCTACCAATAGAAGAAAATATTAGAAATGGTTCTCAAATTTATTGAATGAAGTGATTCTTTGATCAAAACCTATTAATGCAAGATATTGCATACTTATCCTGAGAAGACATGGGTGGGGAGTGGCAGTTACACTTATTTTTACTGTAACCTCTTTATTTACCATCACTCAAGCATAATATTTTTAAAAAGAACACAAAATAACAATTCACGCTTTCTTAATGCCATCTAACCCTCTTATCAACTGCATGCAAGTGATAAAGAAAGCTGTTGCTAAAAAAATTCACTTTCTTTCACTTATATTCGTTGCCCTACTCATGATTTCCATTATCAAAGTTTGCCTTAGGTAGCCTATTCTAATCTTTTTATTGATAATTAAATAAAACTGCAACTCATTGATCTTTTCTTTTTTGGCTTAAAGTGGCAGCACCTTGCTTCAGCTGCAACATTAAACATGTACTGAAGTGAGCTCTTTGCTTCTGCCATTGAGTGCAGCTGAGTCAACAGTCCACGCCCTGTAAATGCACGCTCTCTCTCTTCAGCCTCTGAAAGTTGAGATGCCATCGCTATGAGTGCATTGGAAGATAGACTCAGCATGTTTTCAAGAGAGCTAATTCTTGCCAATCTTGCGGTTGGAGGCAATGCAGATATTCTACAAAAGAAATGACCAGAACCTCTGAATCACAACAACCACTTTAAACAAGAACATGTACTATCTTACTACAACTGTATATATAAGGGTTATTTGCATAAATAGCCCTAAAAAAACCTCATTTTGTCAAAATGTTCCCGTTAAAACCTTATTCCCAGCAATACCTCTCAAGAAGGTTTAAATTGTGCAGGAATGCCCTTTTGACGGGTATTCTTGCAAGCTGTGCATAGCTACCCCTGAAAAGTGCATGGTGCAAAATAACCCTTTCGAGGGATATTGATGGAACTAGTGTTTCAAGGGGGGTTATTTTGACTACATAGAGTTTTTTTAGGGCTATTTATGCAAATAACCCTATATATAACTACCGAAAACTGAATGAATTTTCATATATAAAAAAAAATAACTTCGCTATCAAGCAAATATTTATCATCCATTACCTTCCATTCCTTCCTCTAGGAGGAGTACAACCCTCTGCATCTAGTTCTTCCTCTTGCTTTAATATGGCTAACTCTTCCGCCAATGCTGCTTGGCTGAATAGACAAAAAAAAAAACTTTAGTGAATAACTAGAATCATAGATTATATAACCCTGATGAAGTGCCAAAATCCTGACATCCGATCACGTACACTTGACTTTGTTTCTCATATTCCAGATGAACTTCATGCACATTTACCACAACTTCAAGTTCATGATCTAACCAACATTGTAATGACTTTTCATTGCCCTGAAGTTTCCAGTTAAAGTTAAAATGGTGGAGAAGGATTGCTCATTACATATATAACTATTTGAATATGTGGATTATTACCTGGCTACTAATAGAGCTACCATTTGCAGTCACTAAGAAACAGAGGAAGAAAAAATATTTTAGATTAATGTGAAAAATGGAAGAAAAAAAAATCCAGAGTAGGGAAAACTAATGAAGAATGTAATCATGCCTGAGTTCTCACGAGCAACAGGCTTGCGGGCTTCGAGCAGCTCTTTCAACCTCTTGGTGGCCATGGCAGTCTCTTCTGTCTTCCTCTGAAGAACCTACGTCCAAAAAAGTATGGAGGTTGTTAATTAAAATTAGTTTCTCATATTAATACATTTAAATGTGTAAAATTAGATAATGTACACCAAATACTTCCTGCCAATCAGATGAGGAAGATTTTTTTTCTTTATAAATGTCCAGGGTTCAAGACTTGGAAAAATCAACATAATAGATATACTTAAGAATGAACAAATAAGAAAAATTCCAACAATCACTGCCATGCCATAAAAATTGCAAAAATTGCATTAGAGGCAGATAAAGCAAAGAGCAAGGAAAAAACCAAGAATCTTGGTATAGTTTGCTGGAGCCATCCCAAAAAGTTTAACCATCCAGTTCATATGCTAAATAGAGACAATGATAAAATATACCAGTTTCTGCCGCTGATTCAAAGCTTGCAATTTAAGTCTCTCGTATTCATTTCTGCGACCCTCTTTTCGTAGCTATTTAAGAAAAAAAATCAAAATTCGAAAACTATAAATAATAGAACTTTGTGATTCAAAATGATAAGAAAAATTAATAAATTGGAACACGTGACTTTAACAAAAATGTGCTCTGAAAAATATCGATAGAAACCAACAACATTATGCTTGAGATAGGACTCTAATTTCCTAAGAACAATACACAACTTCTGAAAACCTGCATTGTTCAGGGAAAATATGAACCAGTTTTATTTTTTGGAGGGAAAATATGAACCAGTTAACACATCGCAGCATGAGATAGGACTCTAGTTTTAGCTTACTTCCTACATTTCCACTTGATATTTTGTCACTTCTGATATCACAATAGTAATAAACAATGGCAAGTTACAGGGACCAATATAAAAACCTGTAACATGCAAAGGACGAATTTTCGGTGGTAGAACACATGACATAAAAGTGCACCCTTATGGACATTAATTTAAAGTGTTGTTACGCTCAATTTTTTTCTCAATCCAAAACATGGTCCTGTATACCACATTAGAAATCCAGTGACACATATATCTAGTTAGATGTTGTATATACAATATTAAATATTTTCTTACACTTAATAAAAATGGGTCCATTTAACTCGAAATGGAGCGATATGCATTTTTTATAAAAGCATATACCTCATTAGATGATGTTTACTATATTTAAAAAATGAAAACATGCGAGGTCTGCGTTTTGGTTGGTGAATGTAACTGAGTCTAACATTTTCCTAATTTAAAATCAAACAGAGAGAAGGAACAATGAACATTTGAAGTTGTATACAATAGAAGTACCATTCCTTATGGGGAGTTTGGTCTACTAAATTTAAATCTTTGCGCACAGAAAACAAAAAGGTACTGTAGGTCTAAAGAAAGAGCATGAGATATATATAGATATTTGAAGCTCACGTGATATCTAAATGATTAGTGTGGTATAGATTTTTATATACCTGGAGAAGTTCTTTTTCACGAGATGCCTTCCATTGGCGGAATTGTTCTGCCCCTTGTTTAATCTTTTGTTGCAATTGAACCTGCAGCCATTTAAACCTTTAGCAGCAGCATAACGCATAAGAACATGGAAAACTCAGTAAAGAATGAAAACCGACTGACTGTAAACAAATAGTTGGGAACTACCTTCTGTGCCTTTATAAATTGAATCTCATCCTGCAATCTTTTTGTTGCCTCATCACCTCTTTGCTTTTGTTTCAGAAGTTGTACCTGGCTTTCCTGTTTCTTCTTAAAATCCAATATCTGACACAAACATGTGGTAAACATTCTATGATTATAAGTTATTTATAAAACTGTAAAAATGTGAGAACTTCTATCACCTGTGCCTCAAGTGCCTTAAGTTTTTGAACATGAATATCTTGCAACTTTTGTTTCTGTCCAGTAGTAGCAGCAAGGCTTTCAACTTCAGCCAACAAGCGGTCTCTTTCTTGCTAAAAATATTGAATTAATTATGGGCATTAGATTTTGCAATAACTTCATGAGATGGAGAAAACTGATTCTAACAAAGTCCAACAACCTGAGCGCTCCATTTCTCGTTCTCAAGTTCCAGAAGCTTCTTTCCAAAATGTTGCTTAAGGACTGCAGTATCAGAGTCATTGAAAAGTTTCATTTCCGACTGCACAGGCATAAAAGATAAAATTCAAAAAACAGAAGCAGAATTGATATGAAAATACAGTAGTTGGTATGTTATCTGCATGTACTCTGAACTTCCACTTCCAGAAAGGGCTAACTGTGATAACATTATTGATTCTGGATCATCAAGTAGCTAATTTAAAATGTTGGAAAAGTAAAGAAGAAGAAAACCAATATCTATTTGGGTGTTTCTTTCCAAGGAACAAATGGACAATTAAAATGTGAAGAGATTCTCCAAGAATGCCTCGGAAGACACAATTTTGTCTCTATGCCCAACAAAATTATGATCGTTCAGAAATTTATCTATCAGCACATTCTTGGACAAATATTACTTCTGATTTAGATGAGTTTAAAGTACCTCTTTTTGCTCCAAACATTTATTCAACTCATTCAATTCCCAGTCCATGGTATTTTGCAGAATTGTATGCTCCCATTCTTTCGCTGCTTCTTCATCCATTTCCTTGGTATTATCAACTCCTAAATGCATGAATACATTAAAATAATCAACTCAACTAGTAATTGAAACATGGGAAGTTCGAGAGTTTATTTTTTCCCTCAAAAAGTACAAAAATGTGGTAGCAATTATTGATAAACAAGATAGGACTACAAATTTCAAGATAATTAAACTTTGGTTTCGAAAGTACAGGAGAAAAGAAAAATCATCTTGTGGCGGATGGATCTTAGAAGAATATTTATTACATACCAATGGAGGAATCACTCATATGATGGTCGGATACATCCATATTCTGCAAACCTCTTTTAAGCCCCTCTCCTTTGATTAGATCAGTGCCCTTTTCCTGGGAGATACAAAACAGTTTAGCATCCACAAGAAACCCAACAAAGAATGCCACATCTTTTAACAATAACCAATAAACAGCAATGATTTGTAGATCATATGACAATTGAACTCTCTATAAGTAAGTCCTAACATACCTGAAAATTTCTTTCGAACTTCTCCATCAGTATAGATCTACTATGATATCCATGAAGTTCCCTGCACAGTTCTTCATTTGTGGCTTCCAGCCAAAAAATTCTTTCTTTGAGGGCCTGCATAACATACATGCATGCAACCATCAAACAGAAATTCAACAGCAACCTCCTTATTATAAATTCTCATATAAATGACTAGTCATGAATGATTGAAAGGAAAAAAAAGATATGTGAATGCGGACATACATGCATGCAACCATCAAACAGAAATTCAACAGCAAGTGAATTGACGTGCAAAAAAGAAAGAGACCTGTACTTCATCTGACAGAGGTACACATCCACGTGCGGAATGTAATTCCGACTGCAAGTATTCAAGTTGCTGACGCAATTTTTGCATCTCATTTGATGTTGGATCTCTATTAACCTATATCCAATAAATTTAAAACAAAACATAAGACACATGCATGCTTGAAAATGTGAAAAATATCTGAATCATACAAATATTACACTGAAACAGTCAATCAGACTCTTACAATAGGCTTGTTCTGAATGTTTCTAGCCCGATTGGCATATTTGAGAGTGTTCAGAGTTTCTTCAACATTGATGTCTGCAGGGCTGATACATGCTGGAAAGTATATATTCAGAGAAGGTAAATTAAGAATTTAATAGTTGCAAACACCAAGTACATGTCGATCAATGTCTGTCATACTGCCATATTGCAACATGAGAATCCACTCTATTACTTCATATCCAGCATGCAAATTAATCAAATGTTATGGTACAAGCTAGAGATTGGGAACATGTAATCCATAAGAACCCTTCTCCAGTGTCTCCAAAGGATTTATTGACAGAAGATGGCAAATTCACCTATCATAACAGTCCTGCTGTTTCCACCAAGTGAATCCTGACACAAGTGAACAAGGATAATATAATATTAGAATAATTCAAGAATCCTTCTTCAAGTAAAAAAGGAAAAATATTTCTTTAACATCTAAATCATGCTGCATCATCCACATCAAAATCCGCCTCATTACCAATAAAATGGAAAATGCCTTATGAGACCTAATATGCGTAATATCTTGTCATACCTTACGTCCTTACCACAATTGTTGTATGGCCTCAAGGATTTATACGTAGGATTGACAAGATTTATGCCAATTTTCAACTGCTGAAATTTTCTATGCATAGTCATTTATTGGGGCTACGCAATATTCTAAAAGTAACAGACATGCCTCAGGTCAGAAACTACCCATGTTGACTAATAGAGACAAAAGTTGTAGCCTAGAGGTTTTATACATGTGTGACAACAAAAGTTAGCAACTTAACATATATTTTAGGGACTACTGAATTTCTAAACGAAGTGACATGCCTCCAAAAGAAAGAGCTCTGAGGTTACTATTTTCTTAATTCTATGGTTTGTAACAACTCAGAATTCAGCTTTAGTTGATGAATTTGGTTTCTAGATCAACTAAATCATGCTATAGTTAATGAATTTGGTTTCTACGGCTCAGAATTCAGCTTTAATTAATGAATTTGGTTTCTACAAGCATCACTATATGAAGTTATGGTTTATCATTTAGATATGAAAAACATCGATGGTAAAAGTGCCGTACAATCAAGTGAATTACTTAAGGTTGGTATAACAATGATGTTTGTTGAATACCTCAGACTTGGATCAATATACATTTATGGAAAGTTATGCAATAACAACTATAGGATGAGAGAAGTGGGAAAAGAAATATATGAATATGTAAACCATGTAGAACATCTCGATGAAATGAATCATCCAACTTAATAATTAAATAAATGTTAGACCTGCAAAAGTCGAGTGAGCTTGCTGTCACGGTAAGGAACATGCATGGCTTCTTTTCGCTTTTTTTCATCTCCAAGTGCACTAATGACATTTCCAAGTGCAAGTAGCCCTCTATTAATGTGAATGCCTGAGAAAGGTAAAACAAATACATGAATATGTGTGTGTGTTTGTGTGTGTGTAAAGTCTCAAGCATTTTGGTAACATGTATGGTATTATTATATGCTTACCTTCCCTAAAACGAAGGCCTTCTGAACCCGTCCTTTTAGCTCGCTCGGATCCTGCAAGATCTACCAGATGGAGCTTTGCACAAAGATAATCCTCAGTCATATCTTCAACTGGGCTGCCTGCAGGAAGAACTGGATTGGGTTTGCGCATCTGCTCCAATGTGATTGTGAAGATTGCATGGGATCGACTGTTATGGAAAATAGGTGTAATGAGTACACATAATAAATTGGTTATTCAATGATAAATGCTAAGTTACAGTTAGATCACTGAGCTCCGTCTGTTCAAAACTAGTTCCGAATATGTTTATTTTTTAAGTGGAATTATTTTATGATCGATAGTGTGAAAACCAAAAAGGCGATATTTTTGCAGGAAAAATATGCACCAGCAAAACGGGATTAATTTGGAGCGCTACATTTCTTGCCTCTAAATTTTAGTTTAGTTGGATAAAAAAAATTTCAAGGAGTTTTTTTTTGAAAAAAGGGTAGACGGATGCCTAGATTGTATTCAAAGCATTGCCCGTAAGGGAAAAGTACAAATTTTTGGGCGGTAGTAGAGGAGGGCTCTACTTACCTGCCGACTAAAATACATGAACTACTCCTAAATACAAATTTTTCCTCCCGCACAATCTACCCTCGTGGCTCCCGCCAAGGTAGTACCCCACATTTTGATGAAATGAATGCACATTTCCCAAATGTTCTCCGCATAGACTCTCGCTCCCCTGAAGACCGCTTGATTTCGGGTAAGCCAGATGGCCCAAACCACCGCGGGGACAAAAGTTTGGAACGCCTTCGCTTTGTGACTACGATCTCCTCGGGCTGCCATTGCCTTTCCCGCTTCCCACATGCCTTGCAGGGATAGCCTCACGGAGCTGTCCCCATATTCTCGAAGCTATAGGGCAAGAAACCATCAAATGTTTCGTCGTCTCTTCTTGATCACCGCACATCGGGCATGTAATGTCTGGCTGCTCCACCCATTTGGCTCTGTATGCTTTGGTGAGGAGCCTGTTTTGGTAGAGCAGCCACGAAAAAAACTTGACCTTAAGAGGGATCTTCACCCTCCAAAAATTTCAAGGAGTTGTCTCTTTAAATTATGATCCCCACTCAAAGATGATGCAGTAATCACATCAAGTTGTCCTTCTTCCCTCAATATAGATTCAGAAGTCATTGGAAACCATAAACTTGACTTGTAATTGTATGAACTTAAAACTCTCTGAAGAACAATGGAAGTTTTCTTACATGCTACAACGTCAGTCAAGGCAAAGGAAGGCCCTCACCTAGTAGTAAAATAGGCTTAAAAATACTGCAATGATATGTTAGGAAGAATTATTATATTTAACAATAGATATTTAAATTATTAAATATGATCATTCTTCCTAACATATCTATTTAACAATAGATATTTAAGCAGTGAACCGAGCTTTCGTTAAGTCGACAAACATCTCTCACCTCTGTGAAAGAGGTTAAAGGATTAAATCCTGGGGAGTACCATTCTTTAAAAAAAAACAATAGATATTTAAATTATGATGGATGATACTGCAGTTTTAAAAGCCAGATACATGAGCTTTGGTTGTAAATTATTAATGCTACACATCTGTTTTACTTGGAACTACATTCTACTTGTGCAGAGAAAAGGAAAATAAAACCCTGAATTTGAAGTGTAGGACTTTATGTATCAAGTGAAGGCATAAATTGGCAAATGTGACAACACACCTGATCAAAATGTATGGGCGACAAAGAAAGGGGAAAAAAACTATGTTCAGATAGGCATGCATTTTATACAATCTCTTCTTTTAGCTCATATTTAGCCTCTCACATGTCTTATTAGCCAGGTTCATTACATGCTAATCAAATTTAAAAGATATTACTAGTAGCTATCCCACACCAGGTTGGCTCTTTGACTAAATCCTGGGGTTTTCTCCTCATAGGTCTTGGGTTCAAATCGCCAAGGCTTACTTGGTGCACTTGGTTTGTGGGTGCTTGTGTGGGTTGGAGTTTTTTCCTACTAATGTAGGGGGTTCTCATCACCCAAATAAATAAATGAAGAAAAGATATTTTTAGTTCATTCCTTAAATTCTTTTATCTAAACAGCACAAACTATAACTTTCACATATAAATATTGGAAAAAGAGTGATATAAAAGAGAGATCGGTTGTCGTGTCAACCTTGATTGGTTGTTCATGTTTGTACTTCCAGTTGCTCGACTCAGTGATCCCTGTTCTAGACATGCAATCATTTCTTTCTGCGTTATGACATCAACTTCAGTAGATCCTGAAAGTGTTATAACTCCATTCGATGTCTCTCGAATTTGTACTGGTGGTTTCTCAGGCACCACCAGCTTCCCAGCATGTCCATTTGAAGCCTCTGTCTTGCCCATAGAAGTGGCATCCAGCAAGTCTCTAACTTCTTCTTTAAGAATCTTCACATCCAAACCTTTTAATTACATTCTTGCTACGAGGAAGGCAAGTTAAAGAGATAAAAAGAATATCACAAAACTACAGAAAATGAATAAATCCATACCTCAATAAATGAAACATGTAACTGAAACTCAGTGCAGTGCTTCAGATTTTCAATCTTGCTGAATAATGCACTCATTGCTTGATGTATAAGTCCAAATTGATATCCATCTCTACCTCCAGTGCCCATGGTGTACGTTTTACCAGATCCCGTCTTCAGAAAATTAAACATTTGAAATGATATTAATGGCATGGGAACAAAGGCATTTGCGCATACTAGACAATTTTTCCTTATTCAACAAGTTCTTCAACGACGATAATGATGTTTTACCTGACCATAAGCAATAACTGTTGCATTATATCCTTGAAATAAACCATCAACAAGGGGGGCAACACATTCTTCAAACATTGCAGATGATGGGGATCCACCACTCCCATAGACATGATCAAAAGTGAAAGAATGAGTGCCAATTTGCACCTGAAGCAAATAAAAACAAAGAATGACACTTCAAAATGAGAAAATAAATATCAGCTACATCTAACTTGATAATTATTCAAATGTTAAGTCACAGCTGAGAATTGGAAAGGCAGGTAAATTATGTTACATGAAATGAACAACTTTGCACCAATTTACAAAGAAAGGATCTGGGAATATAGTCTGCAACTGAGACGGTAACAGGACCAAAAGGGAGGAAAAGAAACTCTACATTTTAAAATGAGATTTTAGTTGTATTATAAGTTGAGCTTTCACCACAAACCACAATGTCATGGGACTCATGGCCAGTGCCACTAAGATAAATGCCACTGCTCAAAATCTCCTAAACTTAAATTTCAATTATATCCTCATGGAATTATATTCATACATCATACATACGACATATAAATGCAGATACACATTTGTTTACAATTGTGAACATCATCACTTCTGATGAAGTTAGATTTGAACTTTTGGCGTTGCACACAAACCAAACAGTTCATAAAGGTTGCAGCAGACCCTCCCCAGCAGAGTGGTCAAGATGCACCCTCCCCTAAGGGGAGGTCGTGAATTCGAGTCCCACCTTACCAATCAAAAAAAAAAAACAGTTCATAAAGGCCAACACCTGAAAGAACAAGAAACTTACAGGCACAAATTTCCTTGTTATGATTAGGAAATAAAACATCCTGGAAGCATGAGCCAGTTCATATAACTAGTGGGGGGTCAAACGTGCCACGGAAATGTGCACGGGCATGTGCATTATCGATATAGTATGCTAAAATTTTGAGGTTTGCCTCTAAGTGAATGTATGCATGAATCTTCTGTGATTGAGGTAGAGGCATACCCGCCTATAGGAAGTGAGGAGAATCCTAGATCAAATCCACACTGGAGTTTAGTGACTAATCAGGTGGTAGCAAATACAAATTGAATGAGGAGGGAACTTATGTTGGACACTGTTCAATCTTTTAAGATGTTCAAGGTGGCATGAATGGTCATAAGAACTGGAGGTCAGGCCTCATCCAGGCAGTTATTTTTGTGCCGCTGCAAAAAAGGTAAATCATGATGACCTTGTAGTTCACTTAGTATCCTAGATGCAATAGTGGGTACTGTATATTGCAGTGAATATGAATGTTTCAGACCAATTTCTTTATTTTATGCCTAATTTTATTGCGCAAATACTATGAATAAGACGATGCCATTAACCATAAAAGAGTTTGAGATGAGAAACGGGACGAACATCGCAAAGAAACTTGTCACAAAGGAAGGGGTCAATTTCCTAATAACAACCGCAAATTAGGATGGATGATTTGCTTCACACTAGAGACATACAAGAGCAAAAAAATTCCCATTTCACATCAAATCAAGATACGGTGGCCCTTTAAGAAATTCTATCCCAATCAGTGCAGTATATGTCGACGACATAACCCCCCCCCCCCCCCCCATCTCCCCAACTGATCCAAATCAACAAATAGCTCCAAAACAAATAGTCACATCCAGTATATAATCTCTTCCCCATCCCCAACTAATCACAAATGCATTGAATCAATTCATGGAAACCCAAGATCGATCGAAAACATTGTTCCATAAAAAAAAACCATTTTGATTCATAACCCGCCCCCAAAAAAGCTTCAAAAGATGCATAACAAAAACATCGATCTTGAAGCAAGTGCAAGCTAATAAAGAATAAAATGTGTTCTTGAAAAAGAGAGAAATACACACCTGTGGCTTTCCGGAGACGACGGAGACGCAATCCTTGCACCCCTGTAGCCGCTCATCCCCGATAAGCGGCCGGACGTGCACCGCGACCTTTACACAGCAATCTTCACTGGATTCCATAAGCAGATTCTTTGATGTTCTTCAGAATGACATAATGCAAGGCCAATCAGAAGGGTGGGGAATGGTGAATAAGGGGAGATCTCTTTAGGTGGTGAGTGGGGGGGCATCAACAACAATCAATTAACTGTAACTGCTTCAACAACAACAACAACATTGACTACCACTATCATTTCCCTTGGACTACACTACACTACACTATAGCATTCAACACCACCATCACCAGCAGCAGCAGCAGCAGTTGTGTCAGGTCCATTGTTTAAATAAAATAAAATAACACATTCTTCAACGCCAATCTTCTTTGGTGCCTTTTGTTACCGTTATGCAACTGGGTTTTTTTGCATGTAACCCCCTGTCATCTCATAAATATGGAAAAGCTTCATGCTTTACACTATTCAGGTAAGAGTAAGACCCGACCCAACCCTACCCTATTGGGATGGGTTTGACTCCTTAAATAACATAACCGAACCTATTCGTCTCAACCCGATAAAAATATGAGACAAGTTTAAGATACATAAGTAAAACTAACTTATCATATATTATTATTATTATTATTACAATTTATAAAATATTTAAGCATATATCAAATAATATTATATAAGATAATTATTTAGTGTATAATATAAAAAATTTATTAAAAATACTTGAAAATTTTAGATTTTTAATTTCATTTCCTTCCAAATAGGATGGGATAGAACGGTATGAGTTTAGGTTCTTTAAAACTCGTTGAGATGGATTTGAGACATGATAATCAAACCCGACACAGGTTTGAATAGGTTTGGGACATGATTTTTTAAACCGGATTAGGTTCGGGATTTGTCGTTCAATTGCCATTTCTACCTTCAGGTAAGGAAAATAGACATGGAGAGCATCTAATCCCCCAACCAAAACCCAAACCCACCAACCAATTTTTTTTCTGGGTGGTGGGGTTGAAAACTTGGGAGAGGGGAGGGGGAAGAGAAAGAGGGAGGAGGGGGGGGGGGGGGGAGAGGTGGAGGAGGCGGCGGCGGCATGAACCCTAACTCAGATCAAAGCGCCGATCGTCATCCGCCGTTGCTACCCATCCCCATCCACCGAATTTCCAGTATCCGAATCAAATCCGCCCCAAAAGAACCCGAAAAATCGATCAAGAAAACCAAAAAATCTATGAAGTTCTTCCATTTTTATGCCATCAATGTACTTTTCATCTCTCTTTCTCTATAATCTCTCGCTCAACAGAAGATTGGGGAATGGATCTCGACGGTGACCGGGGGTGCGGTGCGGGTCGCCGGCGTCGAGGGAAACGTGGTAAATCCGAGGTGGGGAGGCTCGCACGGCGAGTCGAGGGAGGCCGAAGGTGTACACAAAGATACACTGGAGATTTGTCGGACGGTGTACACAGCTTCGCCGGAGTGTCGACGGAGGTGACTGTGGAAGCGGGGGGAAAGAGAGCTCGGGGAAAGAAGGGGGTTTGTGTTTTGATTTGGGTGATAGATGGGGTGGGTTTAATCATTTTGGAGAACGGTACACTGTGGGATCAGTCAAAATTGAGGTGAGGACTGGGGTTAGACGCACGCATAAAATAAAGGGCAGGGATAGACCGACTACCCCACTTAATTTCCCTACTACCTATAATTACGAAAATGTCATTATTTTTTTAATTTTTTGTCTTTTTCCCACTACCCAGTTCGACAGCATTCAGTCGAAGTTTCTTCATGGGCGACAGAGGTCCGTCGAACTGTCTGAATAAGTGTCGATAAAGCCCAGTCGAATTTACTAAGCACAGAGACCCTCATATGTCTGGCAAGTGTCGATGGATGTGTCGAACCCTTAAAACAACAACTTTCTTCTAAGGATTAATCAATTATACAATCTTTATGTCCTTATGAAAAATAAAAATGTTATTTAAGTTATTTAAGTCTTTTTGAAAATCATTTATATATATATATATATATATATATATATATATAAGAAACAAAAATATCAAACAAATAGTTATTTGAATCAAATAAACAGAAACATTTCAATAGATAAAAATATTATTTTCTTTTCTAAACAAGGAGTATTTTCTAAACAAAGTCCACTTGTTTAGAAAAAAAAAATAATGTTTTTTTCTATAAAATGTTTATTGTTTATTTGGTTCAAATAACTCTTTGTTTGATTTTTGTTTCTTATACTTAAATAAATACATATGTGAGATTTTCAAAAAAACTTAAATAACTTAAATGACATTTTTGTTTTTCATAAGGACTTAAATGTTTATAATTGTTTTAATTCTTAGAAGAAAGTATTGTTTTAAAGGGTTCGACACATCCATGCCGACACTTGTTCAGACAGATCGACGGGTCTCTGTCGTCCTAGTGAAACACACTTCGACTGAGCCTCTGTCGACACTTATTCAGACAGTTCGACGGACCTCTGTCGTCCCAGTGAAGAACCTTCGACTGGATACTTCGAAATGGGAAAGGGAGACGGAAAAATAAAATAAATAATGGCATTTTCGTATTTTAGGTAGTGGGAAATAGTAACTCGGGTAGTGGGAATAGCTTTGCCCTAAAATAAAATAATCCCTTGCTTGTTTTCATGGGCTTTCCGGCCGAATTTACTGCAGCCCTCAGGGCTGATTATTAAGCTCCCGTGTGGGAAACAGAATAACCGAGGATAAGTGTGGTATAAGAATAGATAGAGAAAATGGTTGTTTGTATGTATGGTATAAATTGGTATTATTAAACCAGTTTAAATTGGTATAAGAGAGTATAACAATTTTAAGAACTCCTAAGTAAGCTTATTTATCTATTCTCATGGGTCCACATGTCAAATCAATTTTTTACATCTTATCACATCAAATCACCTATCAATACATTTTATACATCAAATGACTCATATGTCAAATCAATTTTTTTACACTTTATTTATATTTTATTCTTTATCAATAAAAAAAAACTCAATCTTTATTCTTACGTTTTTTAATTATAAGAATTAAAAAACACAATCAAACAGAAATTTTTTTATTCTTGTAGATTTATTATCTATATTAACATAGTTATTTATTTAAAATAACTTAATTTCACTATTCAAATGAAGACTAAGCCCCCGTTTGGATGTAGAATAGGATTTATTCTTGGGTATATATTTATCCGAGCATAAGTGTGTATAAATAAGGATAAAGTGATTTTGTGTTTGGTTGTGTTTTGAATTATTCTCGTTGGGAATCGTAAGAATAAATGTTTTGTTGTTTGGATAAAATGTGAATAAAGTATGGATAAAAATTTATAAAATGTAAAAAAGTAATGATAGTTGATTTGACAGGTGATTTATAAGAGGTGATGACAGTTGATTTGATAGTGGGTCCACTTATACTTTGGGTGAAATAACCTAGGATAAATTTTATTCTAGGGGTTGATTGGAATCCATATACCATTTTATACCAGTTTATTCTAGCACATTTTATCTGAGTTTATCCGAGCTTTTCAAACACAAATTTTTTTTTATCCAGGGTTATCCGAGATTATCCGGAACTTATCCGGTATCCAAACGGGGCCTAAGGGTCTAGGGACCCATAGCCTCCATGCTCTAGTTACTGGGTCTTTCTATATATAAAAAAAAATCAAAATTTTAGTACAGGAGCTGCTGACTGACATTAAGATATCTGACCCGTTAGACATATTTAATTAATAGCATGTTTTTCATGAAATTGGGTTTTACAGATATTTGGGAATCTATTGGTGGGTCGCACACAAAAGACCCAATTTTTTTTCTTCATTGAAGAAGGGAGAGAAGAAGAGGGTGCAGAACTGAAACTGTAGCAGCTGTCACCCTACATGAACTATCTCTTATAGATGTTTAATTACTGGTTTAACAATGGATTAAGGTTTTAAAAATAAATTGTTCTAATTTTAATTTTAAAAAATAAAAAATCATCAAATTTGTTCATACTTATATTTGTTAAAATTGAGACAAAAGTTAGGATAAATGCTATCCCAACATTTAGATACAATAAAATATCATTTTCACTTTAAAAATGGAACAACTGTCCGCAGTTTATCTCGATTATTTTTTATATCAAACATGGGATAAATTATTATTCTATTAACTTATCTCCATAAATATCCTTTATCTCAACACTTATCATATTGTCAAACCAGACCTTAATAATAAAAAATGGTTCATTTGTTCTTGAGTTGGAGTTTTCACATTCAATTTTGATGGCCTACCTTTCAAAGCCACCCCATCTCGTCAGATCTCTAAAGCCATGGTCAGCACAAGATGACCTTCACTGTGGGTCATCAAATTACATCTTTATCAAACAAGAACACATGGGAACTAGAAAAGATAGATATCATCGTTGAGAAAGAAAGGAGAACGGAGCTTTGAGAAATTCAGTTAACATCCCAAATTCTTATAATCCTACATTTTAACCCTATTTTTAAAAAATATTGTTTTAATAACTTTTTAATGAATAGATTTTAAGAGAATCTAAATACATTTGAACCTGCATTTGAGATTTTGTAATTTTTTAAACATAGAATCGGCCTACATGTAGATCCAAGAGCCTTTGTTCAATTTGCAATATACCTGGGAGTGTGATACAAGGTAAAATTAAATCCATTTCCTTTTTGGTCAATGTTATATACGGTTTTAAATACAGTCACATGCAGTCTCACATAGACCAACAAGGTACATATATTACATCTAATGAATTCATACCTTTTCATTGAAATATAGAAATATACATTTCATTCATAAAAGTACAAGTACATATCTATAAAATAAAATTTATTTGAATATGGAACCACAAAAAGAAATTGGTGTAACATGGAACCACATGTGCTTAAGATATATATATATGAATCAAAGTGGGGTGGGGCAGTAATAACTGGGACTACTTATAAATTATAACAGGCCCCTCAAAATATACTTATTTGAGAAGTAATTCTTGGACAACATTTCCTTTTACAGGGCGACCTCTTTAATTTTTCTTAAAGAGAAAATTTCATCAAAAAAGTTTAATTAAACAACTGTAAAAGCAAATGCTCCCAATAAAGAGTCCTCTCAAAAGTAGGAGCAGCACGTGATGTGGAATCTGACACACGTTAACAATCGTTCTTTTTTTCTAAAAAAAAAAATCCCAATTTCCAAAGTATACTGTTTGAAATCCAAATAACTCCTCAGACTTTTCATAAAGCCCGTATAACCTCACAAAGACATCTATGTAAACCTAAATTTGTTTGATGAAATATTATGTAAGTATTATGTTTTGCTAAACATGACCAAAAAACACAATATATAAAAAAAACTCCCTACAATTTGTTAAAAATATAGAAAATTTTAAATGACAATTTTATCTCTCTGAATAATTATAAAACTTTATCCAAAAGTATTAAATAATTATTTACAGAGAATTTTTCACATTTTTAACAAAATATATATTTTTTGGTATACTACGTTTTCAGTCAGGCATAACCATCCAAAAAAATTCATCATTTGTTATTAGAAATTTAACTTATAAGCTATTTAAATTTAATTATATAGGTGTTTTCATAGGGTAATATAAATAACAGAAAAAGTCAGGAGATTACGTGGATTTCAAACAGTTTAGAGGGGGTCATATGAATGTTTTCCTAAAAAAAAAATTCCCTTCTTTGCCTGTTTTTTCAAAATTTTGCTATAACGAACTCTTCCACGGATTTCTGCGTATTCAGTGTTGTTGTTGTGGTTGTTTCAATGGAGAATAAAACAAAAAAAATCTGACTATAGGTCTATAGTTCAGACAAGTCTATCAGTCATAAGAAGATGTTAATAACCTTTTTTTTATGCAGTGGCGCTTATCGTTACCACCAAAATTCAGCTTTATATCAACTGAATAATTCAATGGGTTATAATAACTGACATTTTGGCACCTTTGTTTTAATGCCACAACACAAGGAATCAATGGATCATCATTACTGCTGAAGACTTCAACTAGCATATTAAGGATCTGTTGCTGTGAATGATTTTTGTTGACACTGTGTGTGCGTGTGTTTTTGGAAGTCACTTTCAGGATTCATTGCTTCAAGACTGTCCCTAGTTGCATCACATGCATCCATGTACTATCATTGATTCATCTTCTATAGAGAATGCCACACTCACCTGTCTCCCTTTTGTGCCATCAACCTCACATGCTAGGTTTTCTCGATGATATCAAAATATATAAGTAAGTTTGTCAATTATCTAATAAAAATCTAGATGCGATGATCACTATACATATTTAAATACATATTCAAATATCACATATTACGTCCGAACATATTGGATTTTGTGATATATCCACTTTTAACATGTCTTTAATTGATAAATATTATACTATCATGACCATCATGATCATTAACAAATAAAATTATACAATTTTTAAGAAAAAAATATATCAAATAATATAAATATACATAATAATTCGTTAGGATAATTATCTAACATTAAATATTTCACTCGAATTTAGATATAGATATTGTGTTTTGAATATCAGTCATAGTGATATATGAACACATCCTCTCTGATCTCTCCGTATTCGAACTTTTGATGACTTATTTAATAGCAAAAAAGAAAACAAAAAAAAAAAGCAAACAAACTCAATAACACAATCTAATAAGATTAGATTCTGACTCCAGTGATTTCAAGAAGTAGAGGGAAGGGTTTGGGTTGAGTGTGGGGGGAAAAAAGTGTGATTTCTTTCATTATTGCTGTCCATTTTTGGGTGGTCCATGTGGTTTCCCAAAAGCTGTTGCTCCATCAAAAAAATTCTCTCCCTGCTTTTACATTTCCAACTTTCCATGGATGAGAAAAAAGATTGAATGCTCACAGCTGGAAGCAATGAATCCAACCTTTGAATGTAGCCCTTCAACCATTTGCATATGGTTTACACTATTTATCATCCCTATTGGATTTGTAGGCCATGGCATTGGAAATCACACCAAGCCTTATCTGAGTCCTGTTTCACTACATTGACTTTCTTGATTTTGGTTATGATATTGATTATTGAGTATAACTCATGCATGCCTTATACCCACTACCCCAATGGTCAGATAAGAATCAAGAAATCTTAGGTTCAAGCCTACTTCCAGGCTGTCCCTGACATACCAATTTTACTGCAAGAAACTTGGGTTAATGTAAGTGTATATTTGGATGGTTATTCATTTGATATTGCGTTTCTAACTCGGCTTTTAAAAATCTCATTTATCTCAACTTCTAAAAAACTAATAGTTCTGTGCATAAAATATTGAAGATAAGTTTTGTAAAAGCTAACTAAAACATGTGTATAGACTTGTATTTGACTTTTTTGAGATTCTAAAAGGCAGAATTCACCCAATTCGGTATAAACCCATCGTGCTACTATATATTCTATATTAATAATATATGTAAAAATATATGCATGTAATTCTAATTGAGTGTCCAAGTATACTACATACTCAATTAAATTTTCATATACAATGTTTAGATTATTGAGTGTACCAATTTCTTCCTAGAATTAGCGGCTGAGTCTAAGTCAAGGTTTTTTTTTAACATAAACACCTCACATTTTGTTTTTAAATGATGTGATTTTTTTATATTTTATTTTAAAAAAACAAATATTTTTATAAAAATGAAGTATACTCCAATGACCGTATATACCTACTCCACAAAAAAAATGAAAAATATTCTTCATGACATTTTCCTTAGCCCATGTTTGGAATGAGAATAAACCCCTGGATAACTTCGGATAGAAATTTTGTTGTGTTTAGAAAGCCCGGATAACCTCAATAAAGTATGCCAGAATAAACTGGTATAAAATGGTATATGGATTTCAAACAACCCCTAGAATAAAAGTATCCTAGTTATTCCACCCAAAGAATATATGGACTCACTGTCAAATGAACTGTCATCACCTCTTATAATCACATGTCGAATCAACTATCATTATTTTTTTACCTTTTATAAATTTTATCCATATTTTATTCACATTTTACCCAAACAATAAAACATTTATTCTTACTTTTACCAACGAGAATAATTCAAAACAGAACCAAACACAAAATTATTTTATCTTTATTTATACTCACTTATGTTCGGATAAATATATACTCAATAATATATTATATCCATGTTCCAAACGGGGCTTAGCACGGATATGGAGTGACTGGGCCTATACCCACTTGGGCGGCTCCCGTGGCCTGGGCTGCCCCACGAAGATTGGGCCTAAATCCTGGGCTTGGGACCCCAGATTTGGGCCGAGTTCAAGAGATTTTTTTTTCCTTTCTTTCTTTATTTTTTGAAACGATAAACTCTACCTCATTTGATAAGGCTATCAAATCTGAATTGTAGGGGGAGAAGAATTACAGAAAGATAGTAGCATAAAAACATAGGAGAAAAAAAAACCCACATCCATCAACATGAATTTGAGTCCCAGGGAAAAAAAATCCATGAGATTTATCTCTTGGGAAATGATATGTCCGCGTCGTTTGGAATTCTGTCGGTAGTCCCCAGTTATTTTTTAAATATATACTTATTTAATAAAGTATATATTATTATAAAAAATAAAATACATGTATCTATATCGATAGTACATTTTTTCTTTTTATTTAAAAAATAACAATCAAGCAAATAATGTACTAGGACATTATGTACTTTACTCATTTATAGTCACATATATCCTTAGTCTGAAGGACTGAACTACTGGTGGACTTCCCTGTCCCCCCCCCCCCCAAAAAAAGAAAAAAAATTGAAATATTTTTTAAAATATGCCCCAATCACAGACCTCTAATTAAAAAGCCCAATCCAGCCCAGCACATCCAGTCTAATCCATGCCCAATTGTCCAAAAACAATCCTAATCATACCAAATTAAAAAAAAATGCTTTCAATTAAAACCTAAAATCCCTTCTCCTTCCTAATTTCCTCCCACGATTTTCTGCTGCGAACACCTGCACTGAGCCACTGCGGACCACGGGACCAGGTTTGAAACTTCAAATTTTTGTTAATGCTTCTCTTTCTCCCAATCTCTATTCGAAACAATATAATTGTGTATTTCAGTACTTGTGTTATATCTAGAGATCATACATAAGTTTGTTTTGTTCATAGGAGGTTTTTATAAACATTAAAGCTGGATGGACAGCTTTGTCATTGTGTCAATTTCAATTCTAGGTTCTTCTAGTTCTAACACGTGTATAATGACTTTTTTGGGGTTTTGTTTATTAGTGGAGACCGAGGAGTAGTGGTTTATTATTTATATATATATATTATTGGAATAGTTGATTTTTAATTCTTTGTTCTTGTACTTATAAAATGTTTAGAATGGCTTTTTTGGATTAAAAAAATTAAGGTGCGATGATAAATTAACAATATATTTTTAAAATGTATTCAAATGTCAACTTGTGTAGTATCAACATACACACACATGGGGACTGAAGAGAGTCCTCTCTCTCTTTTGAATTGTTTATTTATTCTTTAATACTTTATTTTAATGTGTAAGGCTTTTGATATTTAGAATTTAGAAAAAGTAAAAAAACAAGTTGTGTCGTCGGTTATGTGACTTGTGTCTCGGACAGAATTGAAAGTGGGCTATTAAAAGATATTGAGTTAGTTTTTTAATTGAAAATTATTTGAAATTAGCGTGCGAAAAAGGTACGTACAATTTTTCTTTTCTAATACTTCCTTGAGATTTTAATTTTGAGAGTTTATAATATTTAATAAAAAATCTTGTTATATTAGGTTATAATTCCAAACCATCAACAATCGTTTAAGAGAGAAAAAACTTTTTTTTTCGTTTATTAAAAGAAGAGAGCATGATGATAAATCAAGAGATGAGAATTTTTCTACATCTAATGTTGATACTTTAATCACCGATGAACAACTTCCTTCTAAATGTCAAGGGTCAAGCCTAAAAAGTTTGATGCTACATTTAATTAAAAAAATTGATCTTTTATCAGATTTTGAATTTTTAATTATGTATGTCAAATTTCATTAGAAATGTCTTATGAACTCGTTTAGTTTATATCAAATTCAAATTAATAGCTTTTATGATAACCAATAGACATGTTTGTTGTAAATGTTTAAAAGAAAAAAAAAAGCAACAGTAGATGTTTATTTAATACTGTAAAACAGCTTTTTGATACACAATTATAAAAAATACCCATAACTGTAGAAATTAAAAATTGATTTATGTTTGATATAATAAGTTGATTTTTACATATAAAATTAAATTTATAAATATATAAAAGAAAACCAATTTAACATAAATAATAATTCAACTTCAATACAATATTTTTCAAATATTACACTGTAAAATTTAATAAATTGGGGACAAATGAATTATAAAAAATGTTAATGTATTATTTGTAATAGTAAAAAAATTACAAACATGAAAATAGGTTTGATGAATTTTGGTGTAATAGTAAAAAATAAATAAACATATTCTTAATATAAAAATTAAGGGAATAAGTGTTCAAAAAAAAAAATTTAAAATTTTTATAAGCTATAATACAGAAAGCATCTATTTTTCAATTTAAGCTATTTTTAATTTAAATAAATTGAAACAAACATACAACAACCGATTCATTCTAAACAAAAAGTCACAATCACCTGTTTATAAATTTCAAAAACATAAAAACTAACAAAAAAAGAATTGTTAGATTTGTGTTTAGATTTTATCGAAACGCAAATCCAAGCGGAATCTCAATCGGACATCTAGAATTTTCCAGCCCCTTTTATGGGGTCCTATTGGGCTCGACAAGCTAACCCGACGAGCCACGGTTCGAACCTCCCAGAACATCTGGTTAGCCAAATTTAATGACAAGAACAAAAAAAGAATAAAAAAATAAAAGAAAGAGAAGCTGCGAAGGGTAAAACAATGGGGGGATGGAGATTGATGAGAGGAAGGCGATCCCGGATCCGACCACCAACAACGCATGGGACCTGTTATCAACGGCTCGGCAGCTCATCCACCAGGGCAAACCCTCCCTCGCCCTCCAAGCGGTACATCATCAGATGTTTTTTTGATATGTCATTTTTTATTGATTTCACGTGTTTATGGATGGGTGTCCGCTGAAAAGTTGAGATTTTTATTTTGTTGTTGGTGATCGTTGTGTGGAATGCTGTGGGGTTTGTGTTCTGTGGGTTTTGGTTTTCGCGCGTGCATCCGAATTGGGTTTTGGTTTTGTTTGGTAGTTGTGATTCTGTGACATTTTATCTGGACTGAGGATTTTTGGTGTTTGTGATTATTCTGCTTTGTTTCTGTTGCTTAATTTTTTTTAAAGTTGTAATCTTTTGGTCTTTCTGCAATTAGTAATTTCTGGATGTTGTGAAATTTTCGAGCTTTTTTCGAAACGGGGGATTCTTCGTTGTTGTGGTTGCGCTGCTTAAATTTTTGTTTTGAAAGTTGTCATTCTGTGGGTTCTTTATCGAATTGCTTGGTTATTTCAGAGTTTGAGCAGCAATGTTATGAAATTTTATTTTGTGTGCCTGTGCGTGTGTGTGTTTATGGTTGTGCTGCTTTCATTATATCGCTTAATCTTTTTTTGTTTGAAAGTTGTGTTTGTGTGAGTTTTTTTTTTCTTTCTCTGATTGCTTGGTTATCTTTGGAGTTTGAGCAGTGGATGTTAAATTATCATTTTTCCTTGATGATCATTTGCTTCACCTGAATTGTTTCTTTTTTTCGAAGTTTGGGTGATGAGGATGATTTACTGTGATTCTGAGTGCTTTAGGCATGTGCGGTGAATTGATTAGTAATAAAAATTTACGGGTGGAGATGTGTCATCTTTTGTGGGAATACACCCAATGATGAACTTGCAAAATGGATCTATTTATCGTAAAGAGATTCATTATTTCTAACTTTGCTTTACCCTTTTGGGAAAAAATAGTTCTCTATAGGTTTGTCTTCGGTTCATTGAATGCGCTTAGACAAAAAATTCTCCCAAAATGATCAGATCATGTTGTAGGACTTTTAACTTTCTAGTTGGTTTTTAAGAGGGAGGGTAAATACCTTGTATATTTGATGAACAATTACTCATCATTGTAAACATTATATTGAACTATCTATTTGGAGCCATCTAGTTTTTTTGCTGATGCTATTCTGGTTGATAATGGAAGCCTTGTTGTTTATATACTATAAGCTGTTATATTTGGTCAAGCAATTTATTTTGAATTGGTATATATATACAAATATAATGTGCCATATTGGAATGGATATTATTGGTTTATAGTTGGAAAGTAGAATTTATGTTATATAACTTGATATTTGGAAATTTCCTAATCTAAATTGTTAGACACAAATGTCTTTTTTCGAGTTTTCATATTGGTCTTGGACCTTAGATTGGTGCTGGGCACTAGACCTCTTCATAATGGACCAGAAAGGTGGTGCGTGACAAGTGGTTGATATATGTTAAAAGGTGGAGCATACATTTATGTTTGGAACTATATTAATCAATAACCTAAGAAATACACTCTTTGAACTCTGAGTTCTCCCATGTCAAATCCAGGGTAATGTGAACTCATGTCTGTTATGAAAGAAGTGTTTATGCAAACCCATATCTATCAGTGGCATTGGCTTGTGTTTGGTTTCTGCGAACCCACTTTCCTAATTCTTCAACAAACCCTCATAGATTTTTCTCAATGTATTAAGTATTGGGTGTTGGTCAAGTGTTGATCACATTTGATACCGAGATGAACTGTAAACATGATGTGCTGGAATTTCTATTTAGTGTTCTTATCCTATCATGGTTGGGGCTCCATCATAAAACTCATAAAAGATGTGCATCTTCTTTCCTAAGTTTTAGGGGTTAAAATCCATCCTTTTGGCAAACAAATCTGAAAAAAGTGGAAAAGAAAGGGAAACATACTGCGGATGTATATTCTATCTGCAGTTATTATGGTATTTATCTCAAAGTCGGTGGTTATCAAAGTAATTAGTGGTTATTTGTACCCTCTATATTATGTGTTGATGGTAGTAGTAGTAGTTGTTGTTTTTCTTATTCTTATTCTTCTTCTTCTTTTTAAGGAACTGTTAGCAACACTACCACCAACTGTTATTAATAAAATTTAGGTTACATTCCAAAAATAACAAGCTAGAAAAAGGAAAAAAGATGCCAAACAAACAAACACACACTAAAAACCACATTGCAGTTGATGAGGAGTCTACTGTAGCCCCAATAAGAATTACTAAACCTTACCCTACCACCATTATCACCGCAGGGTTCACTAGGCCACCCCAACAAAGAACCTGGCCTGAGCCTTGGATAGTCTCATAAAATCCTCCCAATGGTTTTCAAAGTACGGGGATGCACTCCTGAAAACATCATCATTTTTGCACAAGCATATTGCCCAACACATTGCAGGAAATTGGATTTGACTCGTAGGAGGTTCCTGGCTCCCTTGAAGTAGGCAACAATAATGGAGGTCACGGAAAATAGGCATCGTCTTAGTTGAACACAAGCACATGTTAGTTAGTTAATGGCATTTTGAAATCTGGAATTTAATGAAGTTTGTAAATGTTCCAACCTTCTGTTTGACTCATCTTTCAAGGTCAATATCTTGTATCATGTTTCCCCAAAAACAATGCTTTCATTAATAACTGCCCGATATGCCTGGTTCTGAATGATAATTGTTTATGCATATCGTATATTGGAAAGTTTGATTTGTATCTTATTAGAGTTTATCAGACCATGCGCCATATAAAAATACAAAGAGATTTGTATAAATAAGCATATACCAAAATCATAGCAAGTGATTATTGTTTAGTGTGCATAATATGTTCAACTCCTTTAGTTGATATGTCTAAAATGTATTGACAGATCTTTTCACATGTGGTAGATAATATGTAACATAACTATTTTATGTTTCTCGTCTACAGTGTGATTGCCTCCATGGAAAGCCTTATTCTCATACATCTGATTATGTTTGTAGCTTCTTCCTCAGAACATTTGTTTGAACTGTAGGATAGTTCAGTTAATATATTGCCTCAGAATTTAATTCATCAATGAGCAAGGTGGTGCATGATTTCGTTTATGTACTATGAATGTTGACCTCTGACCTTTATTCAAAGGGAAAGAAGTTCTGGATGAAATTATCAAATACAATTCATTCCTTCTTCCCCTTTTTTCATGTATATTTATCTTTATATTACTTTGACTTTCTGTGTAAATAGTTAGCATCTTTCTTGGCCAGCCTATAGGACCATGGGATGCTGCATATTTTCTGTGCCAGATTGTGCTCTATTGAGCTGGTGTTATATATATTAGAGAGCTCTAGCAGAAAAGGTCGTGGATGAAGTAGGCACCTGATGTGTGTATTAGAAGAATTGTATGGCTTTGTTCTTCTTTCCACTCAACTAGGGTTTGAAAGGGATGTTGGCATATCTAAATTTGAATTTGGGCATCCGACATCCATTTCACTGTCCATATTAAGGCTTTGACCGTAGTCTCCAAATTCACGTAATAACAGTGTTACTTATTTTTCAGGAGCAGGTTTCCCTGTTCCAAAAAGGCCTCAACAAAGGACAACCAAAGTGATTCTTTCAATCTCATGTCAGACTTTACCAAAAAACCTCCAAATCATCATTATTGATGACTTTCTCCATAGGAAGCACATACACTTCAATGGACATATTGTATACATTGGTTACTTGAAATTTAATTTTCATGAGAAAAGTTCTCCGTGTTGACACTGACTATAAAGTGGTCAAGCAGGTGGTCATGGCTATGAGATCTGATGGTGGAGATGATGCCGTAATCCAGACCTTGAACCGTGCTCGTGAACTCTACAGAAACAAAGTTCAAGCAAGTGCTGCTGCAGATGAGTTGGCCTCCCTCTTTGCTGAATGTGCCATCGCAGAAGCACAGCCTTTACGATCTGGACTTCCATCATCTTCTACAAACATAACTGAAATCATGGATGCTTCAATGGGGAGTTCAATACTTGCAAGGAGTGGCAGAACACAAATAATGATGGATGCCTTTGCGGATGGGAGCAGTTTCATTTGCTTACAGTGTGGGGGATTGGTGAGTAATCTGAGGAAAGACGAGCACTTGACATACTGGTGTTGCCAGACCTGAATCTGGGTATGTAAACGTTATTCTCCTACCTTTTATAAATGTTATTCTCCTACCTTTTTAAGATAATTGGATGTTTGTATTTAACGCTTGTGCTGCAGTTGGATGTCGAATCATCGGATACGTGATACATATTTTAGTCGCCCAAATATCATATGCCCATAGGTTTATCTATAGAAGCATTATGTGATGGTGGATCTTACCTGAATCAACTAGTTTTGTCCGTGTCTTCTTCTCTATCCTTGAAGCTCACAAGATTTGTATTGATGTAGAATTGATTGTAAGCTTCACACAACAAGGGCAGTTGTAACAGTGTTGAGTAACATGCAGAATTTGAGTTTCTGCAGATGATACAAAGCTGTTAGCATTTACATTTTGTACAAAAATATAGCACAACTGTTATCTGGTCTATAGATGGCCATGTTCTATCTTTTCTGTGTATAGTACTGCTGTCAAAATAGGAAACTATTGGACATTTTGTAGTTCACACACATTTTGAAATCTTTTTAGTCTGTCTGCACGAAGTGTGGATTGCCTGACCAAGGAGTGAAACTGTGAAAGTATAAAAAAGTGAAAGGCTGGTCAGGTTTTAGGTTGGGAAATAGTTTTTCTTGAAGCTTATTCCCCTATCTTAAAGAAAGGCCAATAGGAAGTCTGACACTTGAGGGGGATCCAAAAGGATTCCCACGAATTCAATTCTATTTAGATTTTGTGGAATGAGAAATTTTGTTTGAAATGTTCATCATTGAACACGGGAATGAAGAATTTCAACTATAATTTTTGAGTTGTTCAAGGAGAGTGATAATGAACGCGGAAGACCCTAGGAAGAATCACTGTTTTAGCCTACCATATGGAGTTGTCCAATCCACCTGATTTTCCATGCAAGTTTTCTAAAAATATACTGAGGACCAAGGTGATCCGCAGCAATCAATTTTTATAAAGTGTATACCTACAAGCATGAGGTTGTTGTTTCGAGTAGGAAGTGGATGCTTCAAAGTAAGAAGAAAACAATTAGTGATGGAGGCTTAAGAAGAAACAATTAGTCGTGGTTAAGTAGAAAGGTACATTTTTTTCTTTTTTTCATTTGAGGAATCTGTGGGATCTCTATACTAATCAATAAAATCTCAAGAGATGATATTTGAATGTGGTTACAAGGGATGGGAGGGGGGGGGGGGGGGGGACACCTAAATAAAGGAAAGAGAGAAAAGTAGAAAGGTGCATAAATGGAAGAGAAGAGGTTTTATGGTGAGAAGGATATTGTGTTGTATTAACACCCCCCCCCCCCCTGTCTGCACAGCGATGTTGGTTATTTTATGATAGATAATTATTCTAACATTGATAAGAAATACACTTTTTGTTTGATTGTTCTTAATTATTTTCGTAAAAAAAATGTAACAATGAAAAAATTTATTTGCTTGACACAAATAAGTTATAAATAAAATATAAAATAAAGGATAAAGAATTATAAAAAAAATTACCTTAAGATCGGTTTACCTTGTATGGTTTGGGATAAAAAGGTTGGATTTTCTAGTGGGTGGAGCTTGTCAAACTCAAAAAAAAGGGTTCATGGGGGGCCTTTATTTCCACCCCGTCAGGTATTCAACCCACCCCCAAAAAATTACAAATTTCATTTGTTTTTATTGAGCTGAGCTCACCCCAGCTTCTCCTCCTGCATCTCTCTTACCCGTCAATGCCTCCCTCTCCTCCCGCGTCTCCGTCACCCCTCTTCAACTCCTCACTTTATTCCTCTTTGTTTGTATGTTTGGTGGGATTGTTTTTAGCTCTAAAAAAAGAGGAGGAATCCTTGTGAAAAGAGAGAGATGGAGGCAATGAAGCTTCGGTTCCTCTTCGCC
This sequence comes from Acorus calamus, assembly GCA_030737845.1. Lineage (NCBI taxonomy): Eukaryota > Viridiplantae > Streptophyta > Magnoliopsida > Acorales > Acoraceae > Acorus > Acorus calamus. Next base: position 31,191,721 of record CM060874.1, on the reverse strand, counting down.
GTGGTCATCTTCATCGCCTCCCTCTCTTCCATGGCCTCCGCCTAGGCCCCCGCCCCACCTCCGACGCAGCCTCCGTCATCCCCGCTGCCGCCTTCGCTTCTCTCGCCGCCCTCGGGTTTGGGTTCCTCTTATGCTAAAGGGGAGATGAAGTGGGTTAATCATTCTTTGATGTGTTTGTCGTTGTTGGGTGTTTGTTTGGGGGATTGTATTGAAGTTTAGGATTTTTTTAAATAGATTTAGTGAAGAGAAATGAAGGAGGGAGTGGTTGGAGAGGACCAGGCGGGAGAAGAGAAACGGAAGAGAAGAGTCGGGGTGTGTTTGACTAATAAAAAAAAAAAAAATTTAATTTTTGGGGTGGGTTGAATACCTGGAGGGGTGGAAATAAAAGCCCCCTTCTTGTTCATATGTTCATTTTCTATCCCCACTAACTCAGAATGATATTTAAGTTAGTGGGAATAAATATATGAGTGGTGAGAGTATTTGGTTGGTGGGATTAGAATTTTAGTTAGAGGGCATAACCCGGATTCATGCTCGGTTGGACCAACTCATTCAAAGCTATTATTAAAATATTTCTTTTAAAATTTTAATTCAAATTATCAAATGCATATGAATATCTAATTATTTAGCAACAATATGAGAAATATATATGTAACCTCTATCCAAAGCATTTCTTAAACATGCAGTGACATAACGCCACAAAACTTGTAATTCAAATGCAACACTCTTCTAATAAATTTGTCTACATGTTTGGAAATTAGGTCACATTAATAGGTAAAACCGTACAAAATTAATTGTTTCACATGAATCCCCCAATTGAACTAGAATAAAAAAAACACCCAAAGTAATATGTAACACACCCTTCATGACTCATGTTAATCAACTTCCCAAATTGATTATCACACGAGGAGAGGTGGAGAACACACGTACATACTGAGCACCACTAAAAAAATATGTAAATAAACTAACAATAATCCACTGGATATCATATCAAACAAAGTATATATAATAATAAATAAATATAAATATATAATACCCTTATCCCAATATCCCCCAAAGGAAGAATGACACATAAGTCCAAACCGAATAACACCTTCCCCAAGTAACCTCCCCCAAATGTGGACCCTTACTCACGATCACCATCACATCGATATCGACAGCAACGCTTGCAGACTATTCGCCTCCAGATCCGTCTCCGGCCGGTGGATCCACTCGCCGACGCTCTCTCTCCGCCGCTGCCGCCGCCGCCGACCATCGCCGACGGGAACCACTTCTTGGAACAGCATGCGCAGGGCCCTCTCCCACCGATCGGACCTCGACGGGCTCCGCCTCGGCGGGCCGTCGTCGTCGTCGACAGAGGAGGAGATGCGGCGGAGGCGGAAGGCGAAGAGGGAGACGGTGGAGGAGACGGCGTTTGCGACACGTGGCAGTTGTCTGGCGAGAGGGAACCAGAGGTTGAGGGGCCAGAGGAGGGCGGCGAGTTTGAAGGCGTGGAAGATCGGCATCTTCCCCATCACGAGCACATGCAACACCATTTTAGTTTTTTTTTTTAAATCTTTCTTTTGTTATGGTTATTGAGAGATTTTGTTATGGTTTTGTTGGGTTTTGGAAGATGGGTTTTCAATGGAGGGCTTGTTGGGTGGGGGTCACACTCTGGATATGGAAGGAGTTGAGTGTGGGGAAGGGGCAGTAAGTGGTCTTTGGTGGGGAAGGGGCAGTGAGTGGTCTTTGGTGGTGTTTGTTGGAACAGGGCGTTGTTTGTCTTTGGAAAAATGAACTTGGTGGGTCCTTCGCTTCTTTGAATTATATCAAGCATGAGTTTGGTTGCGTGATTGGAGGAAGTTACTAATGGTGCTGTTTTTTGTAGGCAGGTTTCAAGCAAATACTGTGTAAAAACTACGATTTTAAAAACTCAGATATGTGAGTTTTTTATATAATCAATTTTAAAATTTAAATTCACAAAATGAGTTTTGCAGTCGCACAATGAAACGCAACATAAAGAAGAGTACACCCTCAAAATGAAACAGGGC
>CM060874.1:31119668-31179694 GCA_030737845.1 Acorus calamus | reverse complement strand
AGAATGATATTTAATAACAAAGAAAAATAGTAATTTTATGAGCTGGTTTGGATGAATCTTAAGTGATGAATGACCCGAACATTAATTTGGGTCAATAAATTCCTCAAATTTTGAGTTACTGGATAAGCTCTTTTGTTAAAAAGCAGTTGAATAGTAGCTTAGATTTGTATTTGGGTTAACTTGGATTTCATTGGTACAAATTTTTTATTTGGAGTGCTGAATTGAGGCCATTTTTTATATCCTTTTGCCCGGACTGAGAAAGTGAGAATCCTTTATGATTCGAGTACAAAATGAAGACCTGAAAGTGGATGTTGGTGAATCAGAACCATTGGTACAAATTATTCAGATTTTTTTTTAAAATATGGGTATGATGAGATTTTCGAGATGAATAAATTTTTTAATTGTATACAATTTAATTTGTAAGGGTTGATTGATAATGAGAATTCTGATATAAAGCATAGGGGGTTCTCAAACAATATGAATCATTATGCTGTAAGATCCCATTGATATTAATGTGTGGTCATGTTATCGCATTCGTAATAATTTTTGAGAATCATTCTTCATGAACTTTGATAGCAAAACATTGAGTTAATTGTTTCCATGTGGCTTCGAGGTTCAATATCACCTAATTAAGATCCATTTGGATCCATATTTGAAATTTTGTATTTCAAAATATATTATTCTCAATTATGGATCTAACTATATTTTTTGCTATTGCATCCCCACCTCACCTCTTAGTATTTTCGGTCGCTTTTGAAAAGTTATAAAAGCACAGGTTTTAAAATCTGATATTGAATATGAGAGATTATTAGAATCTCACATCCAAATAAGAACTAAATATTTTATCCATTTTAACATCTTTTATATATAAACGTTAATATTTAAATGTGAATCTATTTAATTTAAGGTATTGTTACACAGTCTTTTTTATTGTGTTAATATACCTTTTTAGTAATCTAATAGCCATCGAGATATATACTCCTTAGGTGAGGTATGTACCTTGTTTATTTTTTTTACATATGTTAAAAATGATTACATTTAATTTGAAATAGAGCGACATACATTTTTTATCAAAACATATACCTCATTAGATACACTATTTTAAAAAAAATTAAATCATATGAGGATTACATTTGGGGTTGCATTTTGGGTTGCATCTAACATTATTATTTAATTTAACATGAGAAACAAAGATTTTTTTTTATATCATCCTTGACGATAGATGGGATGGTCAAATGATATTATTGGAATGGAAACTTAAAAAAAATAAAAATAAACTTAAAAAATGAAAAATTCACAAACATGGATTCAAATATATTTCCACAATCAACTTTTTTTTAAAACCCCACGTATTGCTCTATCGATGCAAAATCACTTAATTTGAAAAGCTATGAAAACACAACTAAAAAGCCCAAGTTTGAAAAGGGAGATCACGAGAATCTCTATGTCAAAACGTAGCATAAAAATTAAAATAGTAACTAACTTGAAGGTTTTGTTTCTTTAATATATCATAAAAAAAAAGATAACTTAAATTCCTGTTTATATGTGTTAAATTTTTTAAAAATAGTATACATCATCCAGCGAGGTATATGCTTTTATAAAAAAATAAAGCATATACTTCAATGAATTGTATAGATGCATTTATAGAAAATGTAAAAAAATCTTCGAAGCATATGCTTTGTTAAGATGAACATATGCGTTAATAGAAATATATCAATGCATATAGACTGAAATTGAAGCTGAAAATGGATCTGGGTGTCACAGCGCCCTAAAAAAAACACACATGTTGCTTAAACTTTGAATTCCCATTAATCACATAACACAGTTGAATTTTGATAAGATACAATATAAACACATTTAATTTTATAATATATATCACATTCAAACATTCATAAAACAAATACCTTGATATACATAAGTGTGTGTGTGTGTATATAGATTGATATCTGCATTTTACAAATTTCTACTTGTGTAAATGACATGCTTTAATTTGACCAACCTTATAGTCACAAGTATAATTCACCTAACCTTTCACAGTCCACCCACCTTGAACAATAGGGAGTGCATCTCCCATAACTATTGAATTATGAATTCTAGGTTTAAATTCAACTAGTTCACATTAACATATTATTTCAATAACTATTCTAATTTCTACAGTGAAAAAATCTTGGAATACAGTTCCTGGCTTTAATTATTACGCAATCAACAAAGAATCTGTTTCTCGTAGTCAAATCTCCTCCAACCGAAGTGTTGCCTTTGCTTTCAATCTGTTTCAACATGTCTTATTCTATCCATCCTTTTTGTTGATTTAAAATTGATTGAAATGGACTACTCACCTGAGGAAATTTTATTTAAGTTTCCATGTATACAAGCAAAACATGTTCAACTACAATGGGTAGACACTAGACAACAATGACAGTTTTAGAATGTACATTCTATATTTTTCTAATGACCTTAAGAGACTGCCGAGCATGGTTCAGTTGGTCACCTAAATAATGTATCCACTTAACAGTTAATTTTTTAAAAAATAGTACTTTTCAAATTTAACTTTTGATTTCAACTTTTGATTTTTTACGTTTGAAGACACATTTTTACAGGAAAAAAAAACTAATTGAATTTTTTTTTCTCTAGAATCAAGTATTTTAATCAATCATGAGCAAAACCTATTTTAAAAAATCAATTCTAGATAAGATGTAAGATAGAATTTAGAAAACAGACGTTTGGGCTCGTTTAAAAATAGTTTGGACAGCTTTTGAGTTTATAGAAAACTATTTTTCACAAACCATTTCTAAAAAAAAAAATTGAGATAAAAAATTGCATACATATTTATGTGAAAAATGCCTATAACCTGAGTTTTCTAGAAACTGTGGAGAGACGGTTTTCCTATAAAATCAGTTTTAAATCCAGCTTTTGCATAAAATAATCAAATGCAATCCTTAAAAAAAACTCTTTTTTTAAAATAGCTTTCGAAGATGAAATACTATTTCTATTACTAAAAACCTGTATTAAACTTTTACAAATTTTGGGAGCGATTGGAAAGGAGTTTAAATTAATTTTTAAAAGCTCTTCAAACTCGTTTCCAAACGCTACCTTAAAACATCCACAAATAAAAAAGAAAACATCCAACCAAAAGTTGGTTTACAAGATCAGAGGCGATAACAAACGACCATTCAACAAACAAACACAACAAGAACCTCTAAGACAATCCGTCGAACTCCGCATCGTCCTCGCCCACGCCGATCTCCTTCACCTCCTGAATCATCTTCACAACCTGCCAAGCCGTCGGCCTCCCATCCGGAGCCCCCCGAACGCAGGCCGCAGCAACATCGACGAGCATCATCAACCGCTCGTCCTCGCACCCCTCGTCCTCCCTAACAGAGCTCACCCACTGAGGCAAGTTCTCGGTCGCATACACCGGATGCTGCGCAGGCGGTTTCCCAGTCAGGAGCTCGAGCAACAGCACGCCGAATGCGAAGATGTCTGACTTCGCGGTCTGCCCGTTCTTCGATTTCTGCACCTCAGGCGCCCGATAACCCGATGATGAGGGTGGGTTGTCTTCGTTGTCATTGGACGGTTCGGGGCGGAGGAAGGAGAGGCAGCAGTCGGAGAGGCATGCCTCGAAGTCCGGGCCAAGGAGGACGTTGGACGATTTTATGTTGCCGTGGACGAGCCTGGATGTCTGGTGGATGTATGCGAGCCCTTGCGCGATGTCCTCGGCGATCTTCAGACAGGATGTCCAGTGAAGAGGCTTCGCGCGCGTTGATTTGGAACCTGAATCGAACAGTTTGTGTGATCAGGAAAAACATGAGATTGTCACATTGGATTATCGGAAGGAATCTGCTCAATTATTTAAACAGCGTGTGGGTGTATGAAATGCATGCTGATTATCCTATGCTATGCAACAGCACAGACCTCTGACATTAGTCACTCGAATATAACATTTAGCATGATGAAGGGAAGCATTGGAATCAAATGGGAACCATAATACTTTGAAGTTAAGAAGATATATTACAATGAGGGGCATAATAGCAAAAAAAGCTATTTGCGCAAATGAAATCTGATACCTATGTTTAGATAAGCTAGCTTGAGTCCAAAGAGTAAATTCAAGAGGGTTGGAATTGTCTCACCATATTTTGTGCATCCCCAAAAAACATTAACCCTCCGTTTGGGGTGGAGCATATACAATGGATATGAGAGAATGCAGTAGAATAGCCCCCAAACAACTGTTTGTTTGACAAGAATAAACTTTGATAGCTATGTCTGGATAAGCTATGATAAAGCTTGATAACTATTATAAAAAAAAAGCTAGAATTGTTTATCAGGGCTTATATATACCAATGGATAAAAATACACTTCTCTGTCATTTTAAAAAAATTATCTAACCTAACACTCTCTGCACACATTCCAAAAACTGTCACATCTATCATATCACACACACATCTTTCATACTTATTCCCAAACACAAATAATTTATGCAAGGATATAATTGTCATTTAAAAAGTCATAAATTATTATCCATTTCTTATCTACCACTTATCCTTATTTTATCCAAGGTGAACTAAACAACAAAAATATCAATTTTACGATTCCCAATGAGAATAACAGAAAAGACAACCAAACAAAAATTTACATATTCAACATGAATTGCTATCTATCCCAGTATAGCTATTAAGGGCGAATCCTATGTCACACCCTAAACGGGGGGTAAAGATATAAATAAGGATGACGGATAAGGAAAGCATAGCCAAACATAAACTATCATGATATTCATCTATCCCAGAATATTATTCTACCTTGATAAGGCTATGTGCCTATGTCGTATCCCACACGAGTGCTAATGATCAGATACCCTTCTCTCCAAGTTAGTGTCCTGACACAGCCAACCCACTCTTTGATTACGCATCAAGGAATCTACTGCTTCTTGCATGTGAATATCAATTACACTGATAGTTGATACAATGGAACCCACACGCATGTGGCCTCCAGGTGAGAATGACTCAGTGACACAGTTAAAGAAGCGACTTTAAGAAAGGTTAAAAAGAAAGAAAAAAAAAGGATCAATTTTTGATGGGCCTGACTCAAGGAATTTGATGTTCATAGGTCCCACATGTTCGGGCCCTATATGCCAAAAATAAATTTATATGGAAACACAATATTTCAATCACAGTTTGAGATCAAGTTGAAAAATTAGCCCTGGGATTATGTCGAAGATCTGGGGCTGATCTGCCACATGAGACACTGTTTTACTAAACAGCTCTAACAATGTAAGTTTTTTTTTTTTTAATGAAAAGGTTAGATTTTGTTTAGGATGGATTAACCTACTATACACATGCATGGTTGGCTCTTCGGCTAAGTTCATAGGTTTGATCCTTGTAGGTCTCGAGTCCGAATCACACTGGATGTACAAGATGCACAAGGTTTTGTGAATGATTTTTGTGCATATGTGGTTTTCTCAACTAATGTTGGAGTTCCTCATCATCGAAAAAACAAGCTGGATTGTACACTATAAAAAAAAGCTATTTCAGATGATCCAGTGATGGGTATATGGTAAGCATTCTCCAGTTTCAGAGGACAAAAGGACTCCAAATTGATCTGAGTGCATTTATCCAAAATCCTTTGTCATGATTTGCCGATATGAACTATTCCAATCAAAATCACCGGTATATTAAACTAAAAGACCGTTAACATGAAAATCCATCACATAAACCTTGAAGTTTTCCCAAACCACTTTAAAATATAATGTATGGGATTTTATTTTATTTTTGTTATAAACATAGTCAACAGTTTTGATTTGGTTCAATTCAATTGAATCAAAATAAATCTATACCCACATCTGTCATATAAAAATTCAACCAGCACCTGTGCATTTCCATCCCTTGCATGTATCCCCAACTCACTAAAATATCACTGCTTTTCATGCTTCAATTTAGACTCCATAAATCAAAAGATCCCAATAATTCAACCATATCTAAATCTCAAATATGCACACAAGGGCGTTGTTACACTCAAGACACTTCTGGAGTCATCCTACAGTCACCTAAACGATATATGAAATCACTTATAGTAAATAAACATCCATTCAATGCATCAAATATATAATTCATTTTTTTGCAAAAAACATGACTCCCCTAGTCTAACATTTTCCTCAACACAATGAAGAACACAAACAAGAAAACAACAATCATAGCGCGCATAAGATCGAAAACATACCGTGCATGAGCAAGAAGAGGCTCCCATTGGGCTGGTAATCATAAATCAGCAACCTCTCCTGCTTCGCGTGAAAGTACGCCCTCAGCGGCACCACATTCGGGTGCCGAAGCGCCCCGACCTCATCCAATCCCCTCTCGAAGCGCTCACTTAGAAACCAGATACAACTGTTGGATGGCAAGTTTTCCATATTCTCTCGAAACAATATAATGTCCAGAAACGTACTATTGGCAGGGCAGGCAGGCCATATGCAGCCTCAACCTCGATATGTAATTGAATATGAGACTGGATACTAAAAATCCTATAGCAAATATAACAAGTAGAAATGCAACTGATATGAAGTATTTCAAAAGCGTGCAAGTCACAGCCATTTCTTGCTCACCAGAGTAAGCACACAAAACTATAGTTTATGGCCTATAAAGGAACATGTGCAGGAAAAGTAAGATAACATTATTAAACAGGAAAGAGTCCTCTGGAGATGCTTCCTTATCTTGCCAAATCAGATAATTGAACAATCACCAAACTGCAAGAGTTCAAAAACTCATTGATGAAGAATACAAGGACATTCAAATAAAAAAAAAAGAGGACTTGCGAGCCAAGAGAGTCATAGGCATCCACAAGTAGCACATGTTCTTAGCCATGTTCTTTGCAAGTTCAGAAAACCAAGAAAAAAACAAAGGAACTATGATACAAATGCATGCTAGACGATGAAAACTAGGCACATGTTCACAGTCCAGCATCAGAAAAATAAAAGAACAAGAATTTTCCCATGGAAATTTCCGGCACATCCTCCATATCTATTGAGGTCACCCATGCATATGTTTCCCTATCAATTTCCCCAAAAGCATTCACCATGTCGAGGAAATGGCTCAAAATTCCCCTTCCAAAAGGAGTTTGTTTCCCCAGAAACATGTCAGAACATGGGGAATGTGTCTAACTAATCATTTGCTTGACGCTTCATACAGTCATACTTGAATGGTAATCATCAGCTGTGTGACTTCAATATATTAATTCTGAATAACACTAGATAACTTCTTGGGATAGAAAGTGTCTTAGCTCCTATTTACATGTTCAATCCACAGTTACAAAAGTGTAGATGGAGCAGGACTCCAAGAAAGAAATATTACCAAAATGATTTACAAGAAACATTCAATGGAAGGTCTTGTTGGCTCTGTATTGCTAAATGCCCTCCACATCCCGCATTTACCATCCCATCCCCCCTTTTTTTCATGCATAGCTTTTTTTGTGTGTGTGTGTGGGGGGGGGGGGGGGGCGCATTTGGGAGGGGGGAGGGGGAGATATAAGTACCAGAACAATAGACCCAAACAAGCATCATGGAAATCCTCATATAAGTCGTTTGATGAGGACAAATACTATATGGACATCAAGTTGGTCAAATATGCAAGGATGTGTGTAGAACATGCACAACTGATGGAAGTGATTACCAAACCAGACACCCTTATCAACTTTAGGAATCAAATCAATATATGATCCACCCCTCAACATCTACCCTCTATGATTGGAACCAAATTCATGAGCTTTAATGAGCAGGACAAGGACCAAGACCAATTCGTGTTTAGATGATCCCTGTCTTGGTTGTGCACCTCCAACACATGCGACCAAGGGTGCATCTCTTTGATTTCCCTAGGCATGGAAAGATTGTAAACAATAAGAAAGAACAAGAAGTTGTTAAATTTCTCAATTTCTTCATTCAACACACTATTCAGATATGTGGTCCATGCAGCTGAATATGTGATTCGGTCCAAAGACCAAACCGCATATGGGTATGCGGCCCATTATGCAGGTCAGACCCGGATATGTGGCCACGCAGTTTTAAACCAATATTTTGGGGTTGAAGGGTAGAAGTTATGCTTTCTCTTGGATGTTAGGGTTGTTTTGAAAGCTTTAAACCTTATGAAGTTTTGACTCTTTCATTATAATTTTTTTCTACTTTTTATTTTCTTGATACGTTCTCTTTCCCTATAATTTTTTCCCCCCTATCACTGTAAGATCTCTATATACTCCATTATCCAATATACGTTTTGACAGACTCGTTTAACTAATTTTGAATACTTTGCTATTTCCATTTGATGGTGTCATCAACAAACATCCATATCAGTTGTGATCATTTTTTTTATGGGTCTGACTCTTTACTTGGCTTTGTGGATTTGTATCTAAAAAACTATTGTAGACTGACTTTTACTGCCCAAATATATACTCCTATTTGTGATCAAAGGCATTTGGAATGAATTATTAATTAGGTCTGCATGTTTATTCGTTATCTATTATTTGAAAATAATTATTATATATTTTTCATTAAGAAATATATAAAACTGCATATATTCCCACATGTCACATATACTCTAATATGCAAATCACATCTCACATTTATAAACATTGATTCAACCTAGAGGCAATTTACTAGCCGACGGACCAAGGTCAAACACAGCCATACAAATGATGCATAGAAAAATAGTTAGGCAGACTGAAGTATACATAGAAAGCAGATTCATGCCTTTAACAGACTAATTCTATAATATCATATTGCCAGGCCACTGGTAGAATAACAATGAAAACAAATAGGTGCACCATTTTAAAAATGATAGTTAAGCAAGTACTCTATTCGATCCCTTATTTTAGGATTATTTGCTGCATAGTTGGAACATTCTTGTGCAAACCATTTTAAAAATGATAGTTAAGCAAGTACTCTATTTGATCCCTTATTTTAGGATTATTTGCTGCATAGTCGGAACATTCTTGTGCAATGAAAAACTAAATCAATGACTACAAAAAAATAGATAATTAATAATGGCCATAAAACCATGGAGATACTATCACCTTTTTCCGGGCAGATAATTGACAATGTATGATTATTATTATTTTTATGATGTATGCTATTTCGATAATTTTCTTTGTGGCAAACTTGACAGCTATTGAGCACTGTGTTACAATTCCCAGATTGGGAAAAGTTTCAAGCTTTAAGTAAAATATGTGGAGACAATTGTTTCCAAATGCTGAATTCTTATACCAAAAAAATAAAAAATAAAAAATGCATTGCACTCATTTCACTAACACATCTTAACCAATCTGAAGACAGCAATCACTTAAAACTGACCAGCATCTTAACCAATCTGAAGAGTATTATATTATTATCAACATCTCTAATGTATATCTGGAGTAGTAACAACAAAATGACCTCAATGATGAAAAAATGTATTATTTTCACAACTGGTTTAGTAGAATACACTTCATGAACTGCTGCTTGTTATGTTAAATCTCACTCTCTAAAACAACATGTATACAGAAAACTAAGGCAAAATCCCAAGGAAGATAAAATTTAAAGAAGAAAACCATCCTACCTATTATACATAACAAAGCAGGCAGAACAAGTTTTGTTAGTCGTCTTTTTAGTTCAATACATCATGCAATCAACAAGACTAAGACTACCTATCTCATTATCAATTTTACATATCCCAGTTCCAATCCTGCATTGAAAGCTTCATGATTAAAGTTCAACTCATCCAAATAGCATATTATTTCCTATCAAAGTCCCCTCAAGTGTACATCCAAATTTCAGTGTCAAGATATCAACAGTAATATAATTTTTCATTGAACTAAATAACATCTACATGAAAGAAAAATGATCAATTTATCTTTGTAATTATATAAATTACTGTAGTCAGACCATGAAAATTCCCACATGAGTTAACATGAAAGTCAACCACTCAAAAGTACGAGACACCCTAGCTTATCTCACCAAATAAAATTTATTAAGATATTAAACCTTCATTTTAATGGATAACAAAAATAAAATCAACATTCTACTCTAACAAGAAACGTAAATAGTGGCAGGATTATAAAGTCTAGCAAAAGCATCTACTGTTCTTTTAAATAAGTTCATGCACAAAAAAGAAGTGAAGAATCAATAATAACAATTGTAAAAGTATATCAATAACAATTGTACTAAAAGGATATGGAAGTAAAAAGGAAAACAGTCATGCAATTTTTATTTTAAGACAATAGGGCAACAAGACATTTGTGTGAGCATTTATAGGTGTCTAATTAGTATGATGATGTTATCATTGTATTCATATAAAGTTACATGTGTTCGAATACATAATGGCCGAATTTTTTTATTATTATTTGTTGCAAGTCTTTAATGAAGGTGCATGATATTCATCCTCTTTCTATAGCTTGACATGCCTACTAAATAACAAGAAATTGATGTTCGACAAATTCAGTCAAAGGAGAATCTCGGTGATGTGTTCACTAAAGCTTTCCCGATGCCAACATTCAAGAGTTACATGACATGAAAGGTGGGGTAGATAGTTAGATGTTTAAGATGTGAGAGGTTTAGAAGTTGAAGAGTGGGGGTTATAGGAGAAAGTGGTGGGAGTTATAGAGTTGAAATGATGGTGGGTATCCACCATATTCACAACACTCCCCCTGGGATAATACCACGCTAAAACAATGTCTCATTAAAACCTTGCTTAGAAACTCGTGTATGACAATGGGATAAGACAATTTTGCAATCACTCTTCTTGATATCATTATTATGAGGCGGAGTATCTTCGGATGACATTTGCGTGTTGTGCTTTTTTTCCTTCACTTAGATGTTGTTTCACTGGTTTTCCTAGCAAGGTGTTAACAAGGCAGTGTGAAGCGCATACACCAATCTAAGATTAAAAGTGTATTGTATTTTTTTCCTTCGCTTTGGTTTTTTCCCAATGAGTTTTTAAGGTTGTAATGAGGCAATTATCTTAGCGTGGTGGTCATCCAAGGTAAGTGTTGTGAATATCGAGGATGCCCACCATCACTTCAACTCTATCTCCCACCAACTCTCTCCCATAACCTCCACTCTTCAATCCCAAACTCCTACTTCTTAAACACCCCACTATCTACCCCACCTTCATGGCATGTAACTCTTGAAACCACCATCATTTGGTTTTCCTTCTTGAAGCCTATAAATAGATGGGATTTGTAATGTACTACACACCAATAATGACAATGAAAAATCTCTACACATTTTTTATGTTATTTGCTTTGCTTTGTTTCCACTAATTTGGTTATGTAATTTATTTATTTTACAAAAATTCAAATCAATTTCAAATTTTTCTTACTATGACCTCATACCCCCGATAACATTAACCACTTTCTATGAAAGCCACAAAATACCTCATTGAAAGAAGCCCAGAATTCAAACAAGGTAGGCACTTGACATCCCAATCAACTGTCAAGGAATCTAGTGCACACAAGCAGTTTGATTTGAGGTTAGTTTAAGTTCCTCCAATGTGGCAAGAACAATTAAAAAAAAATCGGAGTTTGGGTGATCTAACTCCATCAAATGATTTTAACAAATGAAAAAGTAAGGTGCAAATAGCCAAGAAAAAAAGTCCAAAACAGGACTGAGAATGTCTTTATGATGCAGATTGAAAGAGTGGTGCAAAGTGTACGACACTCAATGAGTGGAAAGAAAACACTCAACTAATATTGAAGTTCAAAGAACTACATAAGTTGGGAGATATACAAAGCTTCACAACCTTCACCAAACAAAACTACAAATATATCAAATCTACTCTATTGAATTTGAATCTGAATACACTGAGGCCTTTTATAGAACTACAAAACAGTCTCAAGTACTCCTGGTCGGATTATGTATCCTCCTAAAATAACAAATCATCCAATAAAGTAGATTTCAGAAAAATATTACAGTCATAGATAACACTCCCTCAGCCACCATAGAAGAACAATAAGACAAAAGACATGCAAAAGACTCCGAAGCATAGAATCACCTCCAATTACTTCCCCAGCCAAGACAAAAATGAAATCAATCAATACGTGGACAAAAAAAATATGAAAAAATCAAGAATTATTAATAGAGAGAATCAGAGAACTGCGAATAAAATATCAAAACATCAAAATTAAGAATTATATGACCACGAGAACATACCCCAGCTTTACCGGGGATGGTGCAATGCCACACCATCAGATTCACCGAACCATTCTCCGCCGTCTCCGGCTTCGCCACAAAACCCTACAAAATAAGCACACAACAACAACAACACAACCCAATCAACAAACGATGGAACAGAAAAGCAAAAACAGAGAGAGAGAGAGTACGGACGTGGGGGTGGTTCTTCCGCCATGACTTGCGCTCCTCGGCGAGACGGCCGCGCGAGATTCCGGACATGGCTTCGGAGAGAGATTGAATCGATTGAGGTGCTCGTTTTTCTACCTCCGAAAACCCTCTCGTCGTCGTCGTCGTCGTCCAAGTCGTCTCTCCTAATTTGTTTTGTTTTGAGTCGTCGAGATATATCACGCTCTTTTATTACGAACGATTCCGAGGAGGTCTGCGTGAGGTGCACGCTATATTGACTTCTGCACGTGCGATGCACGTGGTTGGTAAGTTGAAGGTCTAAGGTTTACATATAAAAAACAAGAAAAATAGCTCCACCATTTTTATTTTTATTTTTTAGAAAAAGAATAAGTTATTTTCTATTAAATTGTGTTTTTTTATCATTTAATTAAATATGTAATAATCATATTTTGGTTGTTTGGTTGATCATTATTGAGTTATAGGTTTGATGTAGAGAAAGATATTTGCAAGATGAAAAAATGAGTTGACAATAAAAAAAAAAACAACTCATTGATTTATAAGAGTTGATGATGAATGATTTTACGTGTTAGTTCTTCTTATACTTGTGGAATAGATTTGATAAAATAACACAATTTCATATAGATGTGGAATATGAATTACAGTTTATTCTTACATATTCTGATGTAGCTATATCCATCGATTACTTTTATCAAAATATATTTTTGGGTTTGTTCATCATTATTCTAGTATATTTCATGTTTATTCTTCTACTCAAACAATGACTAAAAATCATATAAAATCTTAAAATATCAGTACATCTTCAAGATGTCTTGGTTGATTTAATAGACATTTTTTAAATACTGTGGTTAAAGGAAAAGAGAGATAGAGGAGAATAAGACCAAATAATTATTTGCAAGGAATAAAGGAGTATAACTAAGCTAGAATAAATAAAAATAAACTAGTATTGATATTGGTATTCCAGGTCCCCCATAAAATTGTGTTATTCCACTTCTACCCAGTATATTTCATTGATATAAAAGAGGCACACATGTCAGATCATCATCAATCAAACAACAAAAACTTGATTATTAAAATTAATCAAATGTACAACCAAACAAAAAATAATTTATTATTTATTTACACTTGAATAGTTATCAATCTCATAATATCATAATAGTTTATATTACCCAAACGGGAAAGATTTAAAAATTCAACATTAATCTTTATGCTTATTAAAATGATCATAACTCAATAAAGGATAATGTTGCACTCAGCCTCATTTTCAATCTCAATTTCAGTCTACATGTGTTTCGTATTTTTTAAAAATAGTATACCTCATTTTATGAGTTACATGCTTTTATAAAAATGAAACATATACTCTAATAAATTACATCAATGCATTTATAGAAAATGTAAAAAATTCTTTTAAAATTTCTAGAAATAACATGAATTAAGTTGAAAATGGATCTAAAACGCCCCCTCAATAAATGGTCTAAATGCTCGCATTTTTTTTGTTCTTAACATGGTAAAAAAAAAATACACCCAAATAAATATCTAAATTGCTCGCATCTCTTAATTGGTGCATGAACAACTGTGCGGATGGACTTATCAGCCTTGATAGTTACAAAGGCCAATGCTACCACTTTGAACGTGTTGACGGGGAAGATTATCAATATTTTTTTTGGTAACTTATCATTTACACTTTTGTAGAGTTATTTTAAGAATATTCTCTTACTTATGTTTAGGTCCCGTTTTTGGTTTGAAAGTTAACATTTCCCTGAAAGCTGGATTAAAAATAGAGTTTACAAAAAGCGTCGCTTCATAGAATATGAAAAAACTAACTTGAATACTTTGAACAAAAATGTGTGTCTACAGCTTTTAGTTAAGCTGAGATTTTCTTTTTTAAAAAAAAACGAACATGAAGAACTCAACTTTCTGCAAGCCTTTTCAAATAAGGCCTTTAGTTGCATTGTGGATAATATATTTGAATTCAAATGCTTTACTGTATAGATGAGGCAGCTCAATTAATTTAACACACCAACTAATTTCAGAAGATGGTACAACAACCGGATTTGCCTCCCTATAATTATTGTTAGTCTGTCTTTTTTCTGTACCCATTCCTCTTATAAATTAAAATTTGCTTGCTTAAAAAAAATCAGCAGCAGTAGCAATGCCAACCAGTGAAATCATACTTGGTGTGGAATGTGGATGCAGACTCCCTGACAAAGCAAACACAAGGGAAAATTAGCTCTTACTGTCAAACAGTGAAACATTAGGCACAAGTAATTTCTATAGATTAGAATCTAACAATGGTATCAAAATAAAACAAAGATTTTGTGATCCACATCGTGTTTAGTTGTATCTTAATTCTCTCAATACCTTCACCCATGTCCTTTGAGGAGCTTTACGTTCTATCAGGACTACGAGTTCCTCTCGTCGTGCATGTGCAATCAATCAACAATCATCTCTCCTATGTTTATCACCACTAGAGCCAGAAGTTTTTCAAATTTATTGGTGCTATGTCAGTTTGCACAACAACTTAATTACAGCTCTTAGTCCATCTGTGGGAAGTTCAGTGGATGTCCTATAGTTGTACCATATCGACAAACTAGTTTTTGCAAGCTTTTCAAGCTCAATACCAAAAACCAGTAGATGAAGGATTTGAACTTTGAGCATAATAAGATAGCAAAACCTAAAGGTGTTCCATAGTCAATTTTGTGATATGTTTCGATAGCTGATATGTTTCTCCATCTCGAAGATAGGACTTTGTTTTCATTGTTCACGTCATTGACGTCCCACTATTGTCTTTTAGTGGTATGGATAATTATAAAATTTTAACAGACTCTAACAGCTGCATAACTGCAAGAGGATTGCAATAAATGGAGCATCGAGAGCCTAGATTGGAAAAAAGCATATATATGCATTCTCAAATCGGGCATGCTAATAGATAAATTCATCACATAGATGACTTTTGATGGAAATATATATGATGTAGATAGCTATAAAGATAACTCCAAACGAACATCAATATAGACGAATAGATGCGGTGCATTAAGAATTAGGTAGAAATTTCATTGTGAGGGGATTGTTTTACAGTTTTTGTTAGTTTGGGCAATTAAATTTTTATTAATGCAAGTGATTAGCTTCAGCCTATATGTTGTGTACTAGTGGCAGATTAGGATGTTTGTGAGGCCAAGTGATGTGAGTATTTTTTTTTTTTGGGTTGGTGGATGTGAGTTTTTTTTTTTTTTTGTGGCTGGTGGATGTGAGAAGATGTCAAGTGTGGAAAAGGTATTTTGGACGTGAACAGCAGAGCAATTATGGTAGAGTTTGGAGTCTTGGACAAGCAGAATTGTGACAAAACGGAGGAATTTGTGTTTGATTGACAGTAGAAGGTTTTGGATGAAAAAAGAATATAGGTTAGGAATTTAAATACACGGGCTGATTTTTATATAGGAGTTTGAGTTTGAAAAGGCTTTTGGCATGGTAGCTAAGGACTAAGCAAAAGAAAAATTAGTGTGGGTTTAAGATGGTCAAAGAGAGAGGTTAAGTTTCAAAGGTAGTACATCTTCCTCCTAGTTCCCAACGGGAAAAAAAACCGAAAATTTGGGTGGTGGGGACAATAGGGGGAGGGGGGGAAATAAAGAGAGAAAGAGGGTGGAAGGGGACGGAGGGGCCGAAGGAGGCAGGGGAGGGGGAGTGGGAAGGGGAAGGCCGTGGAGGGGGACTGGAGGAGGAAGGCGACAAGCGGCACGATGCTGAGAAGGGCGAGCGGGGCAAAGGAACCCAGTTTGGGTGGTGGGACAGAAATATGGCTAATGGGAGTATTGTTCCTTTGAATAAACGGTACAAATGTATAGTGGCCCACTTCTTCTTTTTTTTTGGAGTACAGTGGCCCATTTAAACCTAAAATAAATACAATTCTAAGCGCACCCTAAAAAGGTTCTTTTAACAGTTTAGCACTAACACTTGATACACTAAGTTCTGACCAACCCCAAGCCCATATTTTGATTGGTCCACTTACATAAACCAAACCTTTATTATACCAACACATCACAAGCTCAACTATTCACAATCTGTTAACCCATCTACTAAACAAAAATGCAATGTGACATAAATAAGAGATTCCTATGGAGAAAAAAGACAAAGTTAGGTTATATTGTGTTGACATAGAGATCATGCACATCAAATTGTCCTGATTGATGTCTATATATAAATACTGTTTTCATTCACATCAGATAAGAGGAAAAACACAAAAATGGCAACCCTATGTGCATGGTTTAAAATCCACCAGAGGATCAGAGAAGAAATTACCAATTTTATGAGGTAAGAACTGCATGACTTTGCGCCCTACACCAGCAATAGAACACCTAGATGACTATCCATCGCAGTGTTCAAATGTCATTAGTTGTGTTTGCCTGAAGATCTATAACCATCCGAGCAGCACATATAAATGAATAGTGTATTTTGAAAGTATAACCTGCCAGGGATAAGTGCCCAAATGTATAAGCATGTTTTGTATCTACATGGGTTCACATATTCATAAATAACATACTGTATGACATGTATAACTTTTTTTCAGTATGAGACAATTTCCAAACATTAAAAGGCATATTACTAAATTTTGGTTGATAATAAAATTTGTGCCCTACATTATTAACAAGGTTTATAAAGTATCGGCCATTGGTATCAGAAGTCTCCCAATTCCAATGCACACAGCACAATACAATTAGTAGGATGATAAGAACTCAGTAAGAGATTCCAGATAAATTCTAATTCTAAATACAAACTTTCTAGTATTAGGAAAGGTATTCTCAAGATGAAAAATTCATTTTTGGGAAGGAACCTCTTTCGAAATTCGCAAGGGGAATGAAAAGATGTGCCTACAAGAGGAGTGTGGCTGAAGCTTTTCCAAGAGTTTTCATATCTGTTCTGAAAAAAAGATGACAGAATTTGCAATGATATGAAAATGAGCGAGAATAGTTCAAACTATCAATTGGTTCACTATAAAGCGGAGGGACCAAATCAGAAATATTTGAAGTAGATGTCCTGCTGAACAGTATGCACAGATTTCACATCAGTAAAACGAGGAGTAGTAAGTTGGTTTTTTTCTGTGATATCATTCTGTGTTATCCTTAATAGGAATGGGGAAAGGAACCTGTGTTAGGTGAAATAATATAAACAGAGTACAGATGTCTAATCTCCTTTTAGTTTAGAGGCTGTTTTTTGTTGACAGAGGAAATGTTTGTTGCAGGGAATTAACTCCCCCCATGCACAATCCTTCACCACAACCACACCACCTCTACTTGATGTTAACCAGCACATTACAAGTCAAAAAAGATAATATATTTTGTGGTATGATATATTTTAGGGAGAATCTCCGGTGGACATAATTTGGTTTTTGGTATTTACAGAGTAGCACACAAGTTGTAGGGCTACAAAAGTAGATACACGAACAGGTGGGTCAAACCAGAGCGAAAGGTGGGCCAAACACATTACAAGACAGAAAAGAGACTATATTTTGTGTTTCTTCAACTTTATGATATATTTTAGGGAGAATATCAAGTGATCCCATTTTGATTTTTGGTATTTAAGGATTAGGGTTACAAAAGTAAATACACAAACAGATGAATCCGACCAGAGAGAAAGGTGCGCTAGGATGTCTCCAGTCTCTTGTCACTTTTACCTTTTCTTCTTCTCTCCCTTCTTTCGTAAAGAGATCCCTCAACTCCTTCTATCTGGGGTTTTCTTCTAATAAGACACTCCTATATTTTCTCCAAAACGAAAAAAAGTGCCTTAGGCTCTCGGAAGATATAGGTAGCTAATAAGATATGATCATATGATATTGTATTGTTTGTATCTATCAAAACCATCGTGTGTGCCAACACTAAAATGACGTTATGATATCATACCACATAAATGATTCACTAAACCAGGAATATGAATTAAACAATTTATGTAGAGGTTAAAGAGCACTTGTGAGGATTACCAAGTGAAGATAACTATCTGGATTTGCTGTTTTATATTTTCCCATCACCACTTTTGACCATCCACTCACCGCTTTCATTAGAAATACACAGTTCATTTAGGACCTGTCAGGCCAACCAACACTGATTATTGTATAAAACATATACAATGAATTGAGAACAAGACCAGTCTCTTAACATGATAAAAAAATACAAGAATATGGAATAAAACTATAACAAAGGTGACGAGCTGGAGGTATAGTTTGAAGGGTTTCCCCTTCGTTTTCCTTTTTTCTTATTTGTCTAACTAGTTTTGTACAGAGATCCCCCCTCTCCTCTGTTCGGGAGCATTTTCTAATAAAATTGCATTCAAATGTCCCATAAACAATGAAAATATGGTACCAATAAAATGAAAAGGGCAAAAAAATTAAATGGCCAATAGTCATAGTAGAATATGTCAAAGCACAATCTATCGTTAATGCTTATATTCCACCTCAAACCTTCTACTTAAATCATGAAATTTCATCATAAACAGTCAATTACCTGACTATACATGGAGTCAGAGAAAGGGGGGCTATAACTTCTAGCAGCTTCAAAGATATCTGCCTTCTTTAACTTTGCATTAGGTCCTCTGTCAATAAAAACTTTAATTACCAAATCCCTGAAATAAAGATTGCATGTTAAGAATATAAAATCAGTACAATAACAAAACAAAAACAAAAAAATTTGAAACTTGAAACTTGACCTTAGTGGATCAATTGATGGGTGGCGAGACTTTAAAACATAGACACCATGTATATTTATCGCTACTTGACTTATAACAGATTGGAGTTCTTGGTCTGGAGCCTCAGCTCCAGAAGCAGCAGTCACAGTTGCTCTAGAACCGGCTTTTGCATGAGCAGATTTGGAAAGTGCCATATCTCGTAGTCCCTGACGAATTAGTTGCACACTGCACCAACAGTTGACATCCTGTTATACAATTCACAAGAAAAATAAATCTAATTCTTATTTAATAACATGTGATTGCAGCATAAACATTATCAATAAAGTTAAATTCTGTTGACAATAATTGACTTCCTGAACCAATTTTAGATGGACAAACACAGTAATTACGTGATGTGCTGACAGACTGAAAATCTCATACTGGGTTTTATTTACTAATTGACCTTGCATAATTAAATGTTTGACTAGTAATATTTCTACAAAAATTTAAATTTTCAAACTGGATGGTAATTTTCATAAATCAGAACACCATGGCCCTGTTTGGATACAGGGTTACAGCTGGAATAACAAAGAATAAGGAGGGATAAGCACTTTTTTGGTGTTTGGTTAGACGAAATTAGCGTGTATCTGGATGCCGGAATAAACCAGTATTACCAAGTATTTGGATTCCTCACACCACCCGGAATTAAAAAAGACGGTACTTATTCTTTGAGCTTGCATGTGTGGGTCCCAGCCGTCCAATCACTTTTTTCTCTCTATTGCCCCTGCTACACTGTTTGGATTATTCGAATTGACTCTTGCTTTTTGAAAAAAAAAAAAAAAAAAAAAAGGAGGGAAGTCACATGTAACCAGACTTCTTTCTCCAACCTTGTTGTCTACCAAAGGAAAAAAAAATGGTGACTGAGCTTCTTCAACTTTCCTTTTCTTTATTTATTTTTTTTAGAAAAAATTCTTCTAACTTTCCTTTATACAGGTATGGGTTATTGCATTATATCATACTTGCACTAATATTAATTATTATATAATTGCTCCACATTTTATAATGTCCATGCAAACATTTTTTTTCTTGTGCAATCATTTTTTTTAAGGATAAATGTCAATAAAAAAATATTATTTAGAGGGTAAATTAGTCAATATAAAAAAGTACATACCATAAATTACACTTTAACCATATTTTATTCTTCCTCAACCAAACACTCCAACCTTTATTATTACGTTTCCCAATAAGAATAACTGAAAACACAACCAAACAGAAAATCATTTATTCCGTTGATAAAGTCAACCATTCCAAGAATAAGTATAAACCCCAGAATAGCTTATGTCTCTATCCAAACGGGCCCCATAGGAATAAATTTGACTCCAAGAAACCAGTTTAAAGGGATAACATAGCATGATTACAAAATAAGCAGATGTCCTAGAAATCACATGGTGGGTTTGTTTATTAATTGACACTGACATAATTAGATGCATGATTCATACTTTGGGAATTGCAATTTAACAGAAAACCCAATGTAAGGAATGCTCTTCCAAGTTAACATATCTTCATTTTTCACATCCAAACTCTCCCAGCCCCTTTTGTCCTGTTGTTTTCCCCCACTCATCCAGCTGTCCAATCATCCTTCTCCTCTTACCAGCCAGTTCAATCATCCCCATTCTCTCCTCCGACCAACCTACTCATAACTGCATTTCTTTGTCTTATTCTATTTTCCATCATTTTAATTCCTTCCCAGTTCCCATTGATCATAACCTTAGTCTAATTGTTATCCCTTGATGTTAGTTAATGGGGAGATGTATTTATTTGCATAATGAAATCAAAAGGATAATTGCTTGGATCAACCTGAAATTTAGCATCCAATCTCTAAGAACCTATCACGCAGATACTTCTATTGCAAACTGATACATGTGTATTGTCCATCAGAATCTCCCAAATATGACCTTGAGAAATAACAAATGTGCAGGTACATGTATTATTACGGTAAGGTATGTAGCATAGAAAGGTAAAAGAAAAAAAAAGGAAACAGACACAGCTAGAGGCACACAGAGAGTTTTTTTAAAAAATATATAAATGGTAGGCATCCTACCTCAATTATATTAAGAGAAGTGTCCAATATACAAAAAGCATACATTTTAAGAGAGGCACAGAGAGAGATTGTACGGAAAAAAGCAACGATGTGAAAAAAGCAACGATGTAATGATTAATAGGAAAATCATTCCATTATCAGTTTGAATAGAAACAAAGAATTCAAATATGAAACATAACACAACGACGAAACAAGAGAAATAAGTAAAACTCGGTTATTAACAAAACAAAATCCCATGCAACAAAATCACTATGAGGATTACCTACAAACTTTGTGAATTCTGAAAAGTTCCTTAAGAGCTCGAGGGAGGGCTTCCCGAGTTTCTTCTGACATGGTTCTAGTTCCAGATTTCAGCACTCTATCTAGATCACCTTTGGCTCCCCGGTCAACTTTACCAGGAGCAGTGATTTGAGTGGCCATATTTGGTCTTACAGAACTCCTCGCTACCCCAGAATTTGGTTTTAACTGTCCCGTAAACATTCCCATGATACGCTTTTCTCGTTCTAACCATTGTCTTTCTTGTTCCTTCCTGACATCTTCAAAATTTGAATCTTTTACAAAAGATAAATCTGTAGGCTCTTTGAATTTATAATCTTGCAATTTTGGCCTTTCAACAGCCAATGGTTCCATTATTCGCCGAAATGATTCGCCTCTCGTCCTCCTCAGCGTGGTCAATTGATCAAATCGGATTGACATGCTTTTAGTGAACAAACACAGGATGTAATCTCTACACATAGCATCAGGGCCTCCACCATATAGCAGAAGTGATTTAGATACCCACAACCCCTGCACTAAATATGCATGCTGCTGAATCACCTTTAGGACGTCTTTTGGAGTTTCAGATGGAGCAAGATGCATCAGAGCATTAAATCGATTCACTGGGGGACCCTGTAACAAGTAAATATAAATAAAAAAAATATAAATGTTTTTTTTCTTTTGAGAGGTGGTAGGCATTCAGCTTTATTTTTATTGCTAAAAGAAAGGGAATGCCCAAAGCATACAAAGAAGAGGAATAAATAAAAACAGTGTGGGAAAGAACCTGGCATGGCCCATTGATCCGGTAGAAGAGAGGTCTACCGAGATGACAGGCCCCACCCTAGGCCCCCCTAATCCACAAAACTTATCCTCCCCCGAACCAACACAGGGTTAAAATATAAATGTTAACATGTAAATTAGGCAAACTTTCATGTATGACAGGTGGGACACATTATTTGGGTGGCCATGAAGGTAAGGGCCTGGGTTAAGGTACTCATTGGAGAAGATAAGGCTTCTGATATTATGGGAATAAAGTGCAGAGGATAATTGATATCTTTTTCTTTGGCAAGGGGAACATTTTTATATTAAACTTTATTTCTTCTTTTGTCTTTGAAGATACTTCGTCCCCATTTTCTTTGAGGGGCACCATTTTTATGTAATAGCTCAATCTTTCTTCAAAAGATAATAATTTATGAATCCTGTGTGCATGCCGAATCCCATAGAGAAAACTTGGAAATTCAACTAAGAAATATATAATTAGCATAATTAAATTTAAAAGACTTTCTAAAAAAACAAAAGAAGAGAACTTACCTCAGAAAACCATTTTTTAAAACGTTCTTCTAACGATAATGAGAGCAATTCCCTGAAGCAAAATAAGAATCACAGTGAATTTGCATGAAGTAATGAAAATGACATGTATCACCATATTATATATATATAAAAAAATAAAAGCTGGCAATGTGAATAAAGGCTAGATAAATTTAAAGGAAAATGGTAAGAATGGACAGCATGACCAAGAGTCCAGCACATATATTAAGCATCATACTTTTTATAAAACTTTCTAGAGCAAGAATATTGCAGGTTGAACTCATCTTTAAAAAAAAAAGAGTTTAGAAACTGAAAACTCTAACAGCTGTACAAGCTTTAGCATTCAGAATATTCAGGTCATGTTATAAAAATTAGAAATAAAAATACATATGTTATGATCCAACACATCTGAATGCTTAAGTCCAATTCTAATGGCGGCCTCACAATGGACCATCTTCATTGTTTGAGAAGGACCAAATCATATTCTCCCTCCCTCTTCATACAAGTGAATTGCATGTATGGCCATTCGTGATTGAAAAAAGAGTGAGTGCAGTAATTTCTTCACATTTAATTGAACATAAAAACCACATACATTTAGGCCTTTTACTCTTTCAACTAGGTCATTTATACCCTGTTCAGATTACCAGATTTCCTTGGATGAATTAAACATTTTCCACGTAGCATAGTTTAAAAATATGTGCGGACCCCATATGCGGTGGGGTCCGCATACACTACATGCGGCCGCATGTATTGTTCAAACGGGGATCAAACGCCCATATACTAAGAGCTCAACGCCGAAGGGCCATTTGAATCCCGTTCGAACTGGGTTCGAACACTTAAGGGCCGTTTAAATTCCGTTCGAACTAGGTTTAAACTCCTAAGGGCCGTTTGAATCTTGTTTGAACTGGATTCGAACACCTGAAGGGCCATTTGATTTCTCGTCCGAATTGAATTCGAACACCGAAAGGCCGTTTGATTTCCCATTCGAACGCCTAAGAGCCGTTTGATTCTCGTTCGAACTAGATTCAAACCCCTGGCTGCACATGGTCGCACTTGGACAGCATATGTACCGTACTAGGTATAGATTTGCGCCGAGGGGAGGACGTGCAGCCGCATTTTGAACTATGCCACATAGTTCATATTTTAAGCCCTGGTCGGTTTAGATTTATATAAAACATTTCCAGAGGACATCAATTTTCCAAAAATTATAGAATTATTTTTAAAATAGGTGTTAAAACGATTTTATGTGAAAAATGAATTCATATTCAAGCCCAACCCATTCTCTTGCAAACAAAACCTCTAGCACTCAATAACCAAAAAAATATTACAATATATGTGACACTTCAGTCTACTTTATGTGTCAATGGACTTCAACAAAAAAAAAATGCATTGCACTTCCTCATATAGGTATGAATATAAAAAAAATAACAAATAAAAAGCAAACCCAAGCACAAGAAACACAAAATAAGATAGAGTAGACAATCTTCATATATTATAGTTGGTTTACCTTCTCAGGGGACCTCTACTTCCATTGTTGGTCATAGATGTTGTCGGGCATAAGGAGCTGATATAATCATACCTTCAACCATGAAAATAGAAATCTATAAGCTTGCATACATTTAAATAATGTCATTCAGACATACATATAGGCATGTGTACATCTATTGTGATCAGACAACAATGCTTGATATATGGCAATTACATGAGAAGAAAATGAACAAGAAACATTTTGGACAAAGAAAAGAAAAAAGCAGGCCCTACCCACAAAGACAGACACTTACACAGGAATCTTATGTCAAATAAAATTTATTATGGTGAACATTGATATAATTTGATCTAACAAATTTCAAAAAAGTCTGATCCTTCACATTTTTTGCATGCTACAAACATAATAAATCAATCACATTCACAATGTATTTCATTTATTTTATTCATAACTTTCTTTTATTGATCTTGTAGGCCACACATATTTTGTCTGGCCAGAACACCAAGACATATTCTACCAGATCTAAACAATCTTAACTTTTAGACATGCTCACTGCACAGGTCATCACAGTAGTGTATCTGTGTGAAGAATTCTATTTCCCAAGAGGAATGATAATCTTACACCTGGCACAGTGTCAAAAGATGTTTTCTTACGTTATTGTCAATTAACCTATATCATTTTAATTTTGTGAACATTGTCGCATAGAGTATTCAATGAAATTACAAAATTTACAATATTATAAGTTAAAACATGAACAATCTTTTTATTTTCGCAAATTTAAAATAAACTGATTTCTCTATTCAGCATGAAGTACAACTTTAAGCAACAACCAACATCACCAACTATGGGGACAGTGAGACACGCAAAGCAACAGTTGCAAATGATGGAGCAAAAAAAATTGTAGAAGACTTACGGGCTCATAAAAAATTGTTCAGGGTTTGCTTCTTCAGCTCTCATTCTTTGTTGATATTCTCCACACAAGGGAGTGTCTGCACTGTAATACTCCAGTGGGATCCAGGGCTGCAAAGTATTTGAAGAAACGAGTAAATAATTAGTTTATTTGTGACGGAAAATATAGGGAAAAAAAAGAGAGGAAGCTAAAAAATCACTTGAATTTGAAAAAAAACTGGAGTCAAAGAAAAGCAACACATTGAATGGAGATGATAAAAAGCTATGTTTAATCTACAATTAATCTGACGCAAGATTCATGACATGAATGATTATAATTTTTTTTTTTAAAAGCATCACAACAATTAAGGATCCGTGAAAAGTGATGACAATATTTCCACACATTGGTTGCTATTCTTATGATTATCCTTAATCAAATCACACTTGATTATGCTAAAGTAAATTGAGTGTATTCTGATTATTTCCCAATCAAGTCTGATTGGCCAAATGTTGCAAGGGCCATACATGCCATCGACATCAATATGGCCCTCTTCGCTCTTTCCTCTCCTTTTTTCCTATTCTTTGATCACTTCTCTCCCCTTCCTTTCTCTCTTCTAGTTTCTTTTAAAAACTCCCTCATCTGCATTCTCTTTCATAAAGACAGTCACTGTGGTATTTTATTCCTTTACCTCAAACCGAATTCAGCCCCTGACCAAAGGCTACCACAAGAATACTGATAGCACTTTAAAATACAAATAAGATATTAAAAAAAAGGCCAGCTTTTTTCATACCTACTAAATTGAAGCCTATTTTCCTCTGTCAATGTCTGTAACAGGACGGCAAAACTAAAAATCATTAATAGGTTAACCTATCAAGGTGAAGCAATAGTTAAAGGGAAAAACACTACCTATTCACTCTATGTTAGCCTCTGTTTGGGCTAATCACTTTAGAATTATCAATCTAATCAAGTGAACAGATCATACTGTGGGTTATAATTCTGAATACAAGAATGAATCATATGCAACACTTGGCCTAAACTGTCATCTTTGTTACGCGACCTTAATTTCAACCTTATTCTCAATTATTCCTCTGGAAAAAAAATTTAAAAAAAAAACATCATCCAGTATGGCCCCACATATTTTTTGAAGAATGGTGCTCCCCAGGATTTGATCCTTTGATCTCTTTCAAAGAGAAAGGAGGTGCTTGCCGACTTAACCAAAGTTCGGTTCGCAATGGTCCCGCATATTTTTTGAAGCATGGTGCTCCCCAGTATGGCCACGCATGACACATATAGCAGGGCTTTAGGAGGAAAGAGACCAGGCATATCCCAAAGTGGTCATTCTCATACTCGAAACCCAAAACTTAGTCCTATAATGACCCCCTTTCTTTCTCCTAGAGATGCTCAACTTCGACAAAGATTAACCTTCAACCAAACTTTGTGCTTCATTAGGAAAAATGACAACAAGAAACAACTCTTCCGAAGATGTAAACCTGGAATACAAGACCCACCCATACCTACTTTCTATTTTTTGTTGTCAAGTCTACGGTGTAAGCCAAATGTACTCATGGAAAAGTTAAACCAGACTTGTTACTGCCCCCAACTTCTCGAATATCTCGAACTTATCATTTTCACTTGCAGGCCTAATATCACTTGCATAGTTGCATGCTGGATTATCTTCACCGATTTGGGTTTACATTCATTCCTGAATCATAAATTGGGAACGCAAGGGTTTGTGCAGTGGTACCAATCACAGGTCATGTGGAGGCGAGTCTTGATAACCCTTATTCTTCCATCATTTCTCCTGAACTTCACTTTGTAATCAATAGATTTCTATTGAAGCTTTCCATGCTGGGATATTTCTGATTCCAAGGAAGGATGAAAAGCATGAAGTTAATCAATCAATGACAAAGATCGAAGAAGAGGAAGATGACTTAGAGAATGAGAGCTTTAGTTTTATGTCAGGAGAGGGCTCACTTCCATGGGTAGATGTGTGCATCTGTTTTGTACAAATTTGTTGGGAGTATGTTGAATATTGACCTTATTTTTTAGGAAATATGTAATATATTTCATGTTCGTTCCTTAATACTTGGAGTGTATTATAAAAATTGCTGAGATATCATCATGGATTCAATGCACCTCAGCATCATCTAAATTTTCCATATCTGAAGCACCTGGAACCATCTTTCCCTGCACAGACAATAAAAGTAAATTAGAAAGAACTAATCTTTATAGTAAACGAAGTAACAGACCAAGGAAATTTAAATAGAAGGGAGAAAATAGGGAGCAGGGTAACAGCAATATTCAAGAAGTTTAGCAAACATAAAACATTATAGTGAAAAATCACAAAAAGGATACGCTTATCCCACTAGACAGATAACAAAACATAGATACATTAAGTAGCCTATTAGACAAAGAAGCTTTGGATCTGAAATGAGGTACGCACCTAGGTCTCACCTCTAAAGGAGTATAATCTTAACAGTTGGCCTAACTCCCTAATATTACTTATTCAATAGTCCAATCCCACGTCCTACAGAAATTGAAAGATGTTGCACATCACATTCATCATTTCCATCCACATTATCTTTGGCCTACTCAATCTCCTACATTCAACCTGGAGTTGTGCCCCCTCTTAATTGGTACAGCATCCAGCCTACATTGTACATACCCAAACCATCTCAATTGGTTCCCTCACCCTCACTTCGTTATGAATCATCACAACTCCAAGCATATTAACCAAATGGGTTCTCACTTGT
The DNA here is from genome assembly GCA_030737845.1 of Acorus calamus. Taxonomy (NCBI): domain Eukaryota; kingdom Viridiplantae; phylum Streptophyta; class Magnoliopsida; order Acorales; family Acoraceae; genus Acorus; species Acorus calamus. The sequence goes on along the minus strand of CM060874.1, from coordinate 31,151,929 downwards.
TTACATTATGCACATTATGTTGTTTACAAAGCACCACTTAAATTTTAGTACTACACTCAAAATCTCACTGAAGCTTGTAGACTTATTTTTCCAGTTTACTAAATGCAACATAACAAAAATATGGAGGAAGAAATTCAGGAAATGCAAGAAGGAATACAACAGAAGTTTCTAGGTTTTGAATGGTGATCATCTCCAACAAGTTAATCTAAATTTAGAAGAGGAAGATTCAGTTCTTTGGAAATTGTCTCCTCGGAATGGATTTTCCATCTGCTCATGGTATCGGCAATTAAATAAAGATTCTCTCCCTCATCTTCCATCATCTCGTTTCAAAAGTTTGATTTGGGGCACACTCTCTCCACTAAAGATTTGAGGTTTTATGTGGCTCCTTTCATTGAACAAAATTCTCACAAAAATGAATCAAGCGAAATGGTCTAATGACGGGGAAACAATTTGTTGTTTCTGCGGCATCGATAATGAATCGAGAGATCTCCTTTTTTCTCTTGCCCATTTAGCACACAAACATGGAAGAATGTAAGGGAGGCTCTTGGGGCTTCTTGTCCAATCTCAGACATGGAAGGAATGTGGAGGTGGTTCCAGGATCGTAGGAAGCAAGGTGATAGAAGTAATCGAGCGAAATTCCAATAGATGGTTCCTCATGCTACGTGTGGTCTATTTGGCTAGCGCGTAACAAAGGAATCTTCATGCACAAAAGAGTACATTGGGAAAATACTTAGATGGTGATTTCTTCAATGCTATCAGATTGGTTCAAATTCATTTTAAAGGAGCTTTTGCTGGGCTCTATTTTGGGTGACGTTTGGGGAAGGGGATAGTATATTCTTGGCACTCCTCTCAAAAAAAAAGTGCACATTTTTCAAGGGTTATCCATCTTGCTTTTTTCATTTCTAGCCACCCATGCAGCAAATCACAGTTATGAAGAACGGGAAAAGAAGAATGATCTATGGGCTCTGAGGAGACAACCATCTGTTACCACTTCCTCATTATATTTTTACCCCAAAACATGCTTAATGAATACCTAAAATGCCCCGCACACCACACACCATGACAAAATCCATCAAAAAAAGAGGTTGCTAACTATTATCATGTCTTCTCTTTTAATATACTAGTACAGATGAACAAATAATGGAGGATATTCATGATAGTCATGCCACACATTCTTAATTGGATCATATCATTTATTGCTCAAGGAATGTTCTCACAACTTGTGATTGCTAAATAAGTAACAGCAAACTCCTATATGGAGGGATCCACCAAAGCCTTATCACCGGAAGGGAAAAGAACAAAAGTAAAAAAAGAGGGAGATAAGACCACCAATGAAACACCATTACAAACAAAAGCTGACTTGAAACTCATCAGTACATCTAGAGAAATTATCCATTCTCTAGTTTAACAATTTTCAGCCCCAATTATGACATTCCCAAATTTCCCAATTATGACTCATTCCATATATTTTCAATGTGGATTCTCTTCTACTAATAAATTCTCTTTTCCTCTTTTTTTTGACAACCACATGGACCAGGACATTGCATGGGGAAAATCAATTGCATTTCGCATTTTTGCTTCTCTCTTAACCATATAAAGCACTTCCACATTCCCTGAGCATTTACAAATGAGACATTAATTTTCCAAATTTCCTTACTAAATTCACAATTGAAGAACAAGCGATCCAAATATCTTCATCCAAATTGCATATTTCACATCAAGTATTTTCCATCTTGAGCACACTTAATCCACTGGTATCTTATTTTACAGTACAGGGAAAGAGAGAGAATAAAAGTTTCTGTAGACAAACTCGAAAGAAAATTAACTTTGGAGGAAGAACATAGAAAAAAGAGAACACATTCATAATCCACAATCCATATCAACAATAATAAAGTTAAAATCATTCAGCTAGGAGCACAAGGAATGTTTTTACACTAGAAACAAGTATAAATCTATACATCAAAATAACTTGATTTGTGACTGAGGCCTAATTCTAGTGTATTTTCTCTGTGCGGAGCTTGTTTCAGTAGATTTCTCACCTACTGACTTGTATTTTTTCTGTTTTTCTTTTTTTGGCCACTTCTCTGGAATGGAATAGTACCCCAAAACAATCACTAAAATTTGGTGGAAAACCCAACTTTCACTGAAAAAAAAATCATATAGGATAGTAACATTTTTTTGTGATGCATAGAAATATATTTTCTGTAGTGGAAAAATGTTCCTTGTGCTTGTAGTCGTATGGATTTAACTTCATTATTGTTGATAAGGATCATCAATGTTCTTTTTCTTCACATGGCCTCCAGAGTTAGTAATAAGATTTTTGATGTTCCCATCAAAAAAAAAAATTAATATAAAATGATTTGGTAACCTATCAAACTCAAAAAAAAGGACGCACATCTATGATGAAAGCATATAGGTGGCTATTACAACTTCGTTCAACATATGGATGGCTATTACAAATTCTTTACGGAATTGGACAAGGGTGCTCTTCTAGGTAAAGAATTGGTTAATTCTACTATGGGTGCAAGTTGAAGCAAGTGATAATAGCCCCGTGATTTTTATAGCGAGGATCTTTTTATAAGAACCTCTTCATTTCTTTTCTTTTTCCCTTTCTTTATGTTTTCTTTTTCGGAGATTCCTCATCTCCTTTGTTTGAGGGGCTTTTTAAAGTAATATAGCTCCCATCGTTCAATAAAAAAAATCAAGAATAAAAACACACAGATATACAGAAAAATAAATTTCCAGAATATAACAAGTGGGAAGTGGCTGTGTGCTATGTTAATAAACATGATGCCATTTTTCTCCCACAAAAGCAAGGATAAATGTACAATCATGAAAAAGAAAATGAAGGAAATCAGTAAAAGCAGACCCTTTCAAAGACTTCATGAAAACTTGAAAAAATTCATCATTTCAACTTTGCATCTGCATTAGCTTAAATTACAACTTGAAAAAATTCATCATTTCAACTTGCATCTGCATTAGCTTAATTTTCAACCGAAAGAGCCAAATATCAACAGAGATTAACTTCAGTCTTGAATTTCTATTAGAGCATAGAGAACACATCCATGATATTCTGTAGTGACTTCAAAGATGCTTGAAGCCTTTTGATAAAATAAAAATAAAAATAAAAATAAAAAGACAACAGAAACACAATTGTGGGCAGTGAAAACAACACAATAACACCAGATATTCTTGTAGGCTTTATAAGGCCTGCTAACGGCACCTAAAATTAATGGTAAAGGGCATTATGAATATGACTTTAAATCACACTTAAAACAATAAAGACTAGGATGTTGCACTATTTTATGTAGCCTCAAATCTTTTCCCAGGGGTTGGATAGTCAAGTGTATCCATGAATCCATATGCCTGGTCCCTACACCAGCTTCCCCATTCTGCATTAGAACTAATGGAGGAACGTCCAATACAAAAAAAAAATATGATAATGGGATAAAACTACCTTTCCCTTCGATGACGTTACAGAAGCTGCTTCTTTTACCTCATAAAGAGCAACAGAATTGTCTACATTTTGAGGAGCATGTTCCTTCTTCAGGAATTCAATACTTTTCGTTGATGGTCGAAGTTGCACAACTGCATGAACAGGGTTCAAGTGTAACTGCAAGATCAAGGTTAATACATTACATGCATTACCAAATCGGGTAATGAAGGTGATAATGACAAAAGTTAATATTTGCTTGGATATAGAAAGCATAAAACAAAAACTATATATTTTGATTCAATTACAAAATAATCGTGGACTTATTGACGTCAAGAGAATAGGAGCAATTGTATTAATGAAAATTGCTGATCAAATAAAAGGAGAGGAGGGATCCATAAAAATAAAAAAAAGGAGATGGGCAAACTGCGGGAGGAGAGAACCTCCCAAAGTAAATCCCTAAAGCCAATATTATGAATTCTCCATGGATTTGGATGAGGGTGATCCTTTCGTGAAGATTTGATTAGCTCTTTTATAGGTGGTAATTTCTTTTGTGGTATAATAATGAGGATTCACTTTCCCTAAATATCTCCTCTACTTTCTCTTTTTATAGTTGTTTCACCTTTTTCCTTTTTCTTAATCAGAGAAATCCCTTGTCTCCCTTGTTCGAGGGGCTTTATAAGGGAAAAATGCATATAGCCCCCTAAAAGTTCGCTAATATCCATATCACTCCCTTTTTTTGAAAATCCATATAAACCCCTAAAAGTTTCTCTGGTTAAGCCAAAAAAAACCCTGAGTTAATTGCCGTCAATTTAGGAAGAATATTCTCATAATACTCCGTTAATTAACGTCATCTTGAAAATATATATTCATATAACCCCCTGAAAGATTGCTAATATACATATTGACCTCTTATTTTTCAAAATATCCATATAACTCCTGAAATTACGTGTTTAATTCATATGACCCCCCACCGTTACTTTAAAGGGATCCGATTAATTTTTTATTAAATCTCATGACTCATGAGATTATTTGGACAAACACTTTGCAACACCTTTAGATGGATTGAATATACCCAAAATATTCCTTAAAATTTGACAAAAAACCAATTCAGGGGCCTAAAGGGGCTATATGGATATTCAGAAAAGTCGATATGAATATTCACAGATTTCAGGTGTAGGCGAAAGTAACGAGGGTAAAAGATAATTTAAACATGTGTGGTTAACCACACCCCTGTTTAAAGGTGCTAACAGCAAGGGGGTATATCAATATAACCCAAACAATTAGGGGGTTATATGAAATTTTCAAAAAAAGAGGGGTCGATATAGATATAAGCAAACTTTTAGGGGGGTATATGCATTTTTCCCTAATAATAATGTACCTCCTAATTTTCTTCCAAAAAATGACATTGTGATCCTTTACAATTAATGCCCATGAGACTAGAAGGTGAGTCACTGCCAAGGAGAATAATAACCCAAGCTCCAAGAATTTCCATAATATCTCTCAAGTATTCCCAACATATAGTCTTTTTCCTTTGAAGATACAATCATTTAGAGAGATCCATCGGTCACAACAAACTACTTGGGAAATGATGTTTGGATTTTACAATTCTAACTCCAATCTCCTTTTTTCCTTCTTTTCCATAGCCAATCCAAATCTCGTGATATTTTTGAAATCAAATTCCAAGACAAGTCACTGCAATTTATATGCATAAATTATAAAAAGGAAGTATGTATGTTTATATACATATAGATAAAAATGAAGTATGTGTGTTTATGAACACATGTCCATTCTATATATGCATATGCAAAAGGCACATAAAATTATTTCTACACACGTGAAAATCTACAATCTAAATTATTCATACAAAAAAAAAAACAATCTTCCAAGATTGCACTCCCAAGCAAGAAAATACCACTCCTCAGTTTTGTAAGCATCAAATAAAGCCCTGACAAAGTTTTGATTTTTTATTTTCTTTTATTTTTTGAGAGAGAGCCATGACCAAATTAGCAAAAAATTGAAAGAAACAAAAAAACAAACAAAAGACACAAATAACACTCATTAGTTTTGTGAAGCATCAGACAAAGCCATGACAAAGGTAGAGAAGCAATTCAAAAAAATCCGAAACAAACAAAACACACAAATTAGAGTCCAAACTTCATAATGGATATACCAAAACCAAAATTTCAATGCATGTTGGAGACATTACGGCCTATTTACTTAAACCGTGTTAAGATATGATTTTTTATTTCCAGATTCCACAGGAACCCCATTCTGATAAAGTGATATAGGTAATTCAGATTTTTGGATGGCCTCAGGTGAAGGTTCTGTGCGAGGACTCCAAGTGAGAATCAGTGGTGAAGTAATGGGTGTTTCAGTCTGCTGCTAGGAGTAATTTGATGACCAGGCCATCTGAATCAAGGAAAAGACAAAGCACTTGTATAACAGATATAAGTTGATGATTATGTTTAAATTATGAATAACTCAAAATGCAGTCAGATCAGGTAAAAAGGACGCAAAACAGCATCAAATGCATTCATAAATTTCATAAATAGATAAAAACAACTCAAACTGAAAGTAAATATATATTTCGCTATCTAGTTATAAGGTATGAACTCCGAATGAATGAACCACTAACTGTACTTACTTTGTTTTCCATCAAAATGCCAACAGCATAACTAGTTGCAAAACCTGCCTTTATTGAAAACAGAGTCTGGAAGAAAAGAAAGTGTAGACACAGAGTTAGGCTCATTCTTGCCAGTTACTAATGAAGAAAATAATACACAGAATAAAAATATTTGTGACTGATCAATGATGGATACTGTGGATGTGTAACAAGTTAAACTTCATGTGTTGCATTTTTATACATTACAAAGCAGGAAGGAGCAACAGATACCGTGCATAAAAAATCCCAGAAAAATTGAACCACATCCTAACAATAATTTCTACAATCAGTTTCGAAAATATGGAAAATAGCATAGGACAAGAATGGGATAACCAGATAGAACTGCTGACCACTACAAAAGCACACTGTATATGAGATAATATACGGCTTCTGCATAAACTCTATGACAAATACCGTATAGTGCAAGCTGATGCATAATTTTTGGATCACCATCTCTAAATAAACACAGCGCTAAATAATAAACTTGACTCCAATGTTCCATTCAAAATATAAGAATACAAAATTTTGGTCTGTGCATGCCATTGTGCTGTGAAAACTGAAAAGAACATCATATATCTGATCATGAGTATTTGGTCCGGTGTGCTTTAATAACAACATAGATACCATCACCTTGAAATGTCAAATTATTGTTTAACAGAGTCAATTCTATTATTATTTGCCCTTTTTATGAAAATGTGAGATTCTCGGAAACCAGGAAAAATATTGGGCCATAATGGGCCATTTCAGATGCAAGGGAATCTCAGACAAGAAAGCAATTTGAGCAGAATAATGTTGGCCATTTCTTCACATATTTAAAAATCAAACACGACCATAAGAAACATTGATGACTGGTGAATCACGGCAAACGATAAACAAAGATATTCTATGGTCAACATATAAAACAGGAATAAGATAAAGGTAACTTCCTAAAAATGCATATGGAACTTCAAAATGACCACAAAAATACCATGAAGCTACAACTCTAATAGATTGCAGTAATTTAAAACGTATAACATAAACAATACTATCAACCTGCTTTGCCCTCTCAGGTGCCTCAGAGTTGTAATTTTCACACATAGTATCAATACTCAAATCAACCTCTATTTTAGCTTCTTCAGGCTTAACTCTGACCTGCACATACATTGCATTTCAAGCAACAACCCATAGATATTCCCATAAAACAACAGAAATCAAATGCTAAATCATAGGCCCATGTTTGGGTAGTACTGTGTCTATTGGTGTGTATACCTCTTGACATCTTTGATCAAGCTCATACGGCCGCCAACAAGGTCGAAGAGGATATTGCATAATATATAACTGCAGCATAAGACATGAAGGATCAAACAAATGAAAATTCTAGTAATCACAAGTGATGTGAAATTGAAGCAGGGATCCTGATAGAACTAAGAACCCATTCGATGATCTAAATGTTACACTCTTGAATTGATCATAGTTTTGCCTACATAATGTTCATTTATGGGGTTACCCAAGATTTAAGGTCATATATACTTTTTAATCTCATAAGTTCAAATATAAAAAAAGATAGAGAAAGAATGTTTCCAATCAAGTTTAAAATGCTAATAGAGAATGTGATGGGAACACACACATGTCCAACTGTTAACAAGTCATGGATAGAAATTTTGCACCAAATAACTATCATCCAGTCAATCAAGAAGGATTTGTCTTCTCAGAAAGCTGAAAGTGGGGGTCTCCTTAGTTGAGTATCTAGTATGGCAGTCGCAAAAGGAGCTTTCAGCTTGGTTTTTGGGCCGATTAAGCACCTCAGAGTTGAATGCATACCCTACACTTGACATGCCTTTTGAACCTCTTCTTCTTTTTTCTTTTCTTTTCTTTTCTTTTTAAAGAGAAAAAATTAAAAATTGAATTCAACCTGCCAGATTTGAATTATACTTGGGCGACGATATCCTCCATACTTAGGGATCAGGTTAAGAAGATTCTTGGAGTGGATCCTCCTTCTATCATGGGCAATCATTGGTTCGGGGGGTGAAATTTGGTGTCTTCTTTGTTGGGGTCCTCTGTCCCCAATTATTACTTTTTCATTTGTAGTATTCATTTTATTATTTTATCTTTTTACCGAGACCCATTGATTCCTTTGTTTGGGGGCTTCTTTTATTAATAAGATTGCTCCTATATTTCCTTCAAAAAAAACTGCCTGATTCGAACCAGCAACCTAAGGATTGTCTGCTAGCAACTACGGTCCTCCACTTTACCAACTGAGCTAAGGTTCGCTTCTCCTCTTCTTTTCCTTGATCTCTCTTCAACAGCAAATAACTTATCCCATCTTCCCCACCTGACCATTCCCAACCCCCGTCCCCTCCTCCCATTCATTGTTCCTTCTCTGATGTCCAAAAGCAGGTAACAACAAATAAACTCTCCACGGCCTCAACAGAACCCTATTGAATCTGAATCCAGGATGCCAACAATCAACATATACCACAGCAATTCCATATCCATGATGTGCCACATCAACTATATAACGCATAAAACCATAAACCCTACTCATCCATCCCGTGCTGTGATAAAACCATTAAACCCTAAACCCCCTCACCTGAACCATGCTGTAACTAAAATCATTAAAACCCTAAACCCTAATCCAACGCCAAAAAGAAACTCCAATTAAAAACAATAGGAATATAACAAAGTGAACCTGAGCATCACTGTCGAACGGATTAGGGTTGAAGAAGACGTCGATCTCCCTCACGACGCAATCCTCCCCGTCGTCGTCGTCTTCCGCGACGTCTACCTCCATCGGCCCGGACCCATCACCGTCGAACATCAGCGCCTCGTCGGAGACCCGAAGCCGCTCCTCCTCGGTTTCAGGTTTCTTCGACGGGGGAGGGAGAGGGGGACGAGCGTCCTCCGGGGGTGGCTCGGCCTTGGCGACGGCCTCCGGCTCCTCCGGTTTAGGGGGCTTGGGCTTCAGCTTCGACTTCGGCCGGAATTTCAAGACTCTCGGAGCGTGTACGACATCACCGAGGAGGTCGGCGTCGCCGAGGTCGTCCATCGCGGCGAGGGGGGCAGCGGCGGCGAAGCGTTGATGTGAAAGGTGTGCTTGTTTTCGTTCGCCTGTGGTTTTATTGGCTTTATTATTATTAATATTAATTATTATTACATGCGGAGCCGATGTTTTTTTTTGTGGATCCAATTTGGTGGGTTCAATCGGCGCCAACCCAAGCCCGGCCTGACCGTTGGGAAAAGGGGCTTCGGTTTTATAAAGGAAAACAAATGAGGTATGTTACACTTTCCTTTTTTATTTTTATTTTTTTTTAGGTTTTTTTTTTAGTCTAAGATACAGTCTTATACCTTTTTAGATTTATATTTATATATATTATTAAAAAAATTATATTTTTTATAAACGATATCACTTAATTTATTAGAAATTTATTAGAGTATGTACTGCACTTTTTAAAAATAATTTATACTCCTTTAAATGAGGTGTATAATTTTTAAAAAAATAAAAAACATGTGTGATCTGCTTTTTTTGTATAAATGGATTGAGTGTTTCTAAACAAAGGGATACATTCAACCTAGTTTGTAGCATGCACGTTATTTTTCTCTAAAATATATATATATATCTAATAAATTGTAGTGTATTCTAAAAAAAATGATGGATATACATAGACGTATACATAGTATAAATTGGATACAAATTTCATACATTTTATGTAATGGAGCATACATTGAGATAATAAAATATGTGTTTTGTATACTATATTAGTGATGCGATGATTGCAAACGGGGGGAGGCTACAATAATGGACAGTGTATCAAGACCCAAAAGGAAAATGTCAAACAGGATTCATGTAATAAATATTACGATTTATTGAATTTGAATCTTTTTAAAGGTATATAATCATCTAATAAAATACATGTATTTATAATATATATATACATACACACATACACACATGCTTGAATAAATTGAATATATATCTTTTTTTATTTTTTATAAATCAGGCATGCATCTGTCTAATCAAAGTATATACTCGATTAGAAAAATCATACACTTATAGTGACTGTAAGAATTATTTAGTATATTAGCGTCTTTTTAAAAAATACCTAAGTTTATATTAAATTTGAGCAAGATGTAGATAACCTGAACAATTGGCCTTTGATATTACAATTGAAACATTTTGGGAGTAGTTATTCATGCTGTTAATTTTTACGATCATAATTGGAGGGGCAAAAATTCTCTTTACCGGATTCGGGTAAGTGGATTCAGCCTCTCCCGTTCTCCTCCACCCGACACATCTTGTTCCGCCGGTCAGGAGTTCTTGAGCGTCTTCAACTCTGAGAGGTGGGGGTCCTGCGAAAGACCATTTAACGCTCAAGTCAATTAAAGTGGAAAAAAAAGGGTTTTTGCAAAAAGAAATTGTGCATACCTCTTGTGTCTGCTCTTGCCCCCTATTTATAGAGGAGAAAATAGGTTTAGGATTTCTAATCGCCCTCATCCCATCGGACGGTCGAGATCTCATCAGCTTTCAGTAAGGGGACAACAGATAAAATTATCAGATTTTGTCAATTATGTTAATCTATATTTGATGGGGATTTTATAGACAAAGTCAATAATGACCCAATTATGTAACTCATTTGGTATTGATGGGGATTAAATATTGATAATGATCATTTAGTGCCATATATTGATGTGGATCAATGCAATAATTAGATGGATAAGATACTGACCTGGTCTACCGTAATTGGTCGGATACAGGTCTTCAGGTCGGACTCGTTCGGATTAGGGCCAGTTGGACTACCAAGTTATCGGGTAAAACTAATAAGCCAGCCCGCTGAGGTGGGCTCAAGCCTGGCGGGTCGTTATTTTGTCAGGTCGGACCGGATGGGCCTCGGGACCCGGCCCGACATACAAGCCAGAAAATTTGGCGTCCATAATAACATATTTTGAATCTTTGAAAGTGGATATGTAGAAGTACATGTTTCACAAAAAAATTATGTAATACATTTAAATAATCTGAATGTATATTTTTTTACATTTTCATTATAGAGTATATACTAAATTAGAGAAAATATATATTAGATCAATGTTACAAGAATGACCAAATGTCAACATTTAAATTGAAAACATCCAAATTGAAAAAAAATTCAAGCTAGGCCGGACCCTTGGGTGAACATTGTTTTTCACTTTTTTGGATGATGATAAACTCAATTATTTATGAATTCATTCATGTAGTTTACACATATCCCCAATCTAATATACACTGGGTTTATATTAGAAAAATATCAAAAAATATATATTCAATTTATTGAAGTATTTAAAAAAAAGTTATTTTATTAAATAATAAATAACTTTAAAAAAATCAAACACGATGGAAATTACAAGAGCTAATATTCTATACTTTTATATGGACATTGTAGTGTATATGTTGGAGTATATGTCATGTACATGATACAAAACCATTAAAAAGGAGATGTGTTTTTTAATCAAATGTAATCATTTTCTATTCTCAAAATAAAATAGAACATGACCGAAAGAGATGAGGAGAAGAGAAAAATAACATAGCTTGAAAGGAAGAAAAAGAAAAACCGTCTCTAACAAACAAGTTCACTCGAGGAATCACCCTCCCTGCTCACACGGTCACACTACGACGAGCGTAGAGCGAGTAGATATCATCGTTTCTAGCTCGCATCCTCAAATAGCGCCATACCATTCCGCAATGTGAAATGCGTTCAGCGTTCTCCTCTATCAGAATACTCGACGCTGTTAGATGACAAAGTCAATCAATGCAACCAAATCTCATGTATGTGTTTTGTTTTCCTTCCAATACAGACAAACGTGTTCCTACTTCCTAGGATACTAAGATCTATGTTATGTTACAAACAATATTCAATCTTTTGACTTTTGAAGATGCATCTTCATTTTATTCAACTATATTCTATGTAACTATTTATGATAGATTGGGGGACGGTGTGCGCAGGGGCAAGCAAAGTTTTGTATGTCAGGGGGAAAATCATGATTGAGGAGTAGTCCTTGGTGTAATTGTTGATTTTGTTTGCTCTGTTTTATGGTAGACTCCTTCTCTACCCTTTTCTGCTTTGGGCGTGTTTCACTTTGATTTTGAAATAAAATTAAGGTGCATGCCTACCATTTAGTCAAAAAAAAAAAAAAAACTATTTATGATAGATATCATTAATCACGTGGCCCTGTGTGATTACATATCATCTACCAACTATTTAACGCACGCGTCCCCGCGCGCTTAGCTTGGTAGCATGGACACCCTCCCTTATTAAGAGGTCAAGTCTCGTATTCTTGTCGGAGCACATGACCAGAGAAAAAATGATTTATTCTTTTGAACAAATTTCTACAGCTCAGTTTCTACTAGCCCATTGGGTTGATTGTTAAGATTTGGTTTAACATTGGGACAAGAGGTTAGAATAAAAAAAATAGTTAAGTTAAATCACGTGATAACACGTAGGATAAGAAAAAAAAGATAAAGCATTGACAATTGTCCATATTTTGAGATAAAAAATAAAAATATTTTGTTATAGGTAAAAGGTGAAACATACTTTATCCCAATTTTTAACCGTATTTTGTAAAACATAGATAACTTTTATAACTGCCCTTTAAAAAACAAAAAACAAAAACTTCATGAATCAAAACCAACAATGTTAATGACCCATTAATAGAAAAGACAAACTTAGTATTTTTTTTTAAATTTTTTAAAGTTATTCCATATTTTAGATTATGTGATTCAAATGCAAAGTTAAAGATAAAAACATAAAAAAATAAAGATAACAAAATATATTACCAAATTTAAATTTGAATAAAAATAATACTCTTTTTATCATCATAAATTTGATAAACTTATATCACCAAATCAACCATAAGAGCTTAGTAGCCCTATATTCTCTGCAATGGATACATTGCATTTTCTAAAAAAAAAAAATTAATTAAATTAATGCATGCGCACCACTTGTTACAATCGGGCCTTGAGTCCAATTGTGTGATGCATATATATATATATATATATATACATACATACGGGGGCGATTACATGCGGCGAACGGCAGGTGCGGCGGTGACGTAGGCCGTTCGATCGCGGGTTCATCGCATCCAACGGTCGACGTGAATCGCACCCGACCGTCCGATGCGATGGACCCGTGATCGACAGCCCACGATCGACGCCGCAGGTAATCGGCCCCCATATATATATATATATATATATATATATATATATATATATATATATATATATATATATATAGGGAAGTGATTCAGTGCGGGAAGCGATCATGAACCGTCGATCACGGGTCCATCGAATCGAACGGTCGGGTGCGATTCACATCGACCGTTGGATGCGATGGACCCGCGATCGAACGACCGACGTCGCTTCCCGCATTCCCGCACTGAATCATTCGACTATATATATATATATATATATATATATATATATATATATATATATATATATATATATATATAGAGAGAGAGAGAGAGAGAGAGAGAGAGTTACGATTACGTGCGGTGTGCGGTCGGTGCGGTGCGCGATCACGGGTCCATCGCATTGGACGGTCGGGTGCGATTCACATCGACCGTTGGATGCGATGGACCCGCGATCAAACGGCCTACGTCGCAAACCGCACCGACCGCACACCGCACGTAATCGCGACCATATATATATATATATATGGGGAAGTGATTGCGTGCGACGAACGGCAGGTGCGGCAGCGACTACGGGCCGTCGATCACGGGTCCATCGCATCGGACGGTCGGGTGCGATTCACGTCGACCGTTGGATGCGATAGACCCGCGATCGAACGGCCCACGTCGTGGCCGCACCTGCCGTTCGCCGCACGCAATAATTTTCATATATATATATATATATATATACACACACACACACACACACACAGGGAAGCGACGTCGGTCGTTCGATCGCGGATCCATCGCATCCAACGGTCGATATGAATCGCACCCGACCGTCCGATCCGATGGACCCGTGATCGCTTCCCGCACGTCCGCATTCCCGCATCGAATCACTTCCCTGTATATATATATATATACTTCAAAATATTCAAAAACATATTGGAATTACAAAAACAACTGCACAAACAATTGAGTGCAACAATTTCTATTTTCAAGAGCCTTACACATACATAAAGTTTGTGTGCAACAAATATTCAATAAGTGTTTCATTTGGTGTGGTGTATGCGTACATTCATTAATAATACGTGATAAGTACGATAAAATTATGTAGATAATCAAAATATTATTAAAAAAAGTACATGCTAAAATTCTATGCAGCGAGAACAATTAGGATTAGCATTTTAAATTATAAAAGAATGTGATAAATCATTTATAGGTGTCGTTTGAATAAAGACATAAATTATTATGGGGTTTATGAATATTCTATGAATAAATTACAATACCAATGAAATAAATGATAATCTATTTGATTGTGGTTTTAGATATTCTTGTTGAGAAATATAATGATAAAGTTTTTGTTGTTTGATTGGCCATGTATAAGTTATGAATAAAATGTGAATAAAGTGTGAATAATAATTTATAAAAGATAAAAAAATAATTTGACCTATGAGCCCCGTGTTTTTAAAAGGTCATTTATTATATTTTTGGAATAACTTAGTATCAGCGGGAGGTGGAATAACTATATCATCTAAATCAGCGGGAGGTGGAATAACTATATCATCTAATTCCAGCTTATATTAACATCCAACTATCAATTTATCTCTATCAATTCAAACATTCCAACCTATTCAAACACAAACCCTATACCCAAACAACCCCAACTGTACGAAAATCCAGATTTTGAGTTAAAAAATTTCGTTGAACAGAATGTCTTCAATTGTACTTTGTCGAACCTAAGAATAAAAAAAAATTCTCTATGACTGTTGAGGCTCCAAGCAACAATCTCACAGAGAATAGTCTCATTCAAATTGTTAGGAGAGAGGTCCACATCTTGTCCACCGTCTGATTCCCATCAAACCCACATTAATTAATATAACATTAACAGCATTGTTTGTTTGCTTGACGTGGAAAAAAATAAAACCAGAGACAGAGACATGCAGCAACCGACGGGCACAGACCACCCAATTCTCAGGTCTCATCTCACTTTCAGAAGCACATCCGAGCCCAAGACCTTCTTTAAAGCTAATTTTTATAAACTTTGATACTGAAAGGTATAACTTCACCAACCATCTTCAAAAGACTTGTGTTTTTGGGGAGTTAATATTTTAACATACAGAAAATCAAAATTTATAAATTAAGGCATTATTAGTGCTTCTTTTGGTCATGATAAGTACGTACGATCAAAATCTAAAAATAATTAAACTATTTTTAAAATATATTATGATTATGTCACGAACTGAGTTTTGAAAAAGTCGATTAGCACCCCTCTCAGAATGATCAATGATCAAATCCTAGAACACCAATTTAAAAAATAAAATATTATGACTGTGATGGAGCGCCATTGATTTTCGCAAGATTCCACAAGAACAACAAAGGCAATAGGAAAATTTAATGAAGAGAATAAATGAATCAACATATTAGATCTTCCATTCAAATTTTTTTTTTCCCAGTGTTATAAGGTAATTATCTGTTCTTGGAAAATTGAATCCTCTTCCACAGTTCCACGGCGAAGCACCAGCATTTTAAACCAACGACAACAAAAATGCTATCCAGATGAAAAATCAGACAAAAACCAATCCATTTTGAAATCAAAATTAAACCCAACCACAGTTAAGGGAAACAAATCTAAACATCACCCGATAAAACTAATCATAATTAACAAAGGCAACTAAACCAAAAAAGAATGAAAAACAGAGCATGTATTACATGCAAAAGTAAACCATGCAGAGACACCACCCCCTCCCCCCAAACAAAAACAAACCAAAAACCACAAATCAAACCAAACACTGCTATTGCAGATCACCCTTAGTTTCACCCGAACAAAACCCAACCCCCTCTCCTTGGTCCCCGGCCCTCCTCACGATGTAATGCGCGAGTCTCCCGGTCGACCCGACGAGGTTCTCCTTGCAAAGAAACTCCTCCGCGCAAACCCTTTCAACCTCCCCATCAAAATCATGCACGAACACGTGCGTCCCCTCGGACCCACCCTTCTTGCTCCTCGCCAGCACCCCAGCCGTGAATATCGCCGCCATCCTCCCGGGCGCCGACGAATCACCCCCCCTCGGCCCGTCCACGACGATCACCTCCCACCCCACCTCGTAAAGCTCGTTCGGCATGTCGTTGATCGCGAGCCCGCACTCGGAGAACAACAGGTCCTGCACGGGGCGACACGCGCCACGCGCTTCTGCCTTCGCGGCCCGCACGAGCTCCTCCGCCTCGCTCTCCCGCGTCGCGTAATGGACCCCGTACGCCTCGAGGTGCGGGTGGCGGTCCTCGAAGTGGGAGACGTAGTACTCGTTCTGGTCGACGAAGACGGTGCGGCCACCCGGGTTGAGCGCGCGCCAGAGAGGGGTCTCGTGGCCGAGGCCGAAGACGAGGACGGGACAAGGTGCGCAGGAGGAGATGGCGCGCGCGATGGCGCGCGCGTCCGGGGAGGGCATGCGGTCGGTGCGGTTGGAGGTGGCGTGGTAGTAGAGGAGGGCGTCGGAGGTCTCGCGCGCGAGGTGGGGGGGTTGGGTTTGGGGGGTGGGGGGAGTGGTTGGGTGGGTGGTGGGGTTAGTGAGGGAGGAATGGAGGGTGAGAAGGAATGCGAGGGCGGAGAGGGAGAGGAAGGCGAGGAGGTAAAGGCCGATTGGGGTCTGCTTTGTGGGGAAGGAGTGGTGGAAGAGAATCAGTTTTGTGTTGTTGTTGTTGGTAGTGGTGGGGGTGGGGGTGGTGGTGGTGGTGGTCTTCATTGTTGTTTTTTTGTTATGTGGGTCTGGTTTGGTTTTGGTGGTTTAATGGGGAAGAGATGGGGCTCTCTCTCTCTATATGTGTGTGTGTGTGTTTATGTGTGTGTGTTTTTATATGGGTTTCTTGATTTGAAGTTTGTTAGAGTTGGGGACTTGTGAAAAATGAGGGATGAAGGGGTTGGATGTCAGTTGGGGCAGAGAAAGATTGATATGAGGAATAATGGGATTTGCCTTTGTTGGTGTAACTAATGATAATGGCTTTTTAATTGTTATAAGTTATATCTGTGGTTGTTATTAAAAGAATGATATTTAATAACAAAGAAAAATAGTAATTTTATGAGCTGGTTTGGATGAATCTTAAGTGATGAATGACCCGAACATTAATTTGGGTCAATAAATTCCTCAAATTTTGAGTTACTGGATAAGCTCTTTTGTTAAAAAGCAGTTGAATAGTAGCTTAGATTTGTATTTGGGTTAACTTGGATTTCATTGGTACAAATTTTTTATTTGGAGTGCTGAATTGAGGCCATTTTTTATATCCTTTTGCCCGGACTGAGAAAGTGAGAATCCTTTATGATTCGAGTACAAAATGAAGACCTGAAAGTGGATGTTGGTGAATCAGAACCATTGGTACAAATTATTCAGATTTTTTTTTAAAATATGGGTATGATGAGATTTTCGAGATGAATAAATTTTTTAATTGTATACAATTTAATTTGTAAGGGTTGATTGATAATGAGAATTCTGATATAAAGCATAGGGGGTTCTCAAACAATATGAATCATTATGCTGTAAGATCCCATTGATATTAATGTGTGGTCATGTTATCGCATTCGTAATAATTTTTGAGAATCTATTCTTCATGAACTTTGATAGCAAAACATTGAGTTAATTGTTTCCATGTGGCTTCGAGGTTCAATATCACCTAATTAAGATCCATTTGGATCCATATTTGAAATTTTGTATTTCAAAATATATTATTTCTCAATTATGGATCTAACTATATTTTTTGCTATTGCATCCCCACCTCACCTCTTAGTATTTTCGGTCGCTTTTGAAAAGTTATAAAAGCACAGGTTTTAAAATCTGATATTGAATATGAGAGATTATTAGAATCTCACATCCAAATAAGAACTAAATATTTTATCCATTTTAACATCTTTTATATATGAACGTTAATATTTAAATGTGAATCTATTTAATTTAAGATATTGTTACACAGTCTTTTTTATTGTCTTAATATACCTCTTTAGTAATCCAATAGCCATCGAGATATATACTCCTTAGGTGAGGTATGTACCTTGTTTATTTTTTTTACATATGTTAAAAATGATTATATTTAATTTGAAATAGAGCGACATACATTTTTTATCAAAACATATACCTCATTAGATACACTATTTTAAAAAAAACTAAATCATATGAGGATTACATTTGGGGTTGCATCTAACATTATTATTTAATTTAACATGAGAAACAAAGATTTTTTTTTTATATCATCCTTGACGATAGATGGGATGGTCAAATGATATTATTGGAATGGAAACTTAAAAAAAATAAAAATAAACTTAAAAAATGAAAAATTCACAAACATGGATTCAAATATATTTCCACAATCAACTTTTTTTTAAAACCCCACGTATTGCTCTATCGATGCAAAATCACTTAATTTGAAAAGCTATGAAAACACAACTAAAAAGCCCAAGTTTGAAAAGGGAGATCACGAGAATCTCTATGTCAAAACGTAGCATAAAAATTAAAATAGTAACTAACTTGAAGGTTTTGTTTCTTTAATGTATCATAAAAAAAAGATAACTTAAATTCCTGTTTATATGTGTTAAATTTTTTAAAAATAGTATACATCATCCAGCGAGGTATATGCTTTTATAAAAAAATAAAGCATATACTTCAATGAATTGTATAGATGCATTTATAGAAAATGTAAAAAAATCCTTCGAAGCATATGCTTTGTTAAGATGAACATATGCGTTAATAGAAATATATCAATGCATATAGGACTGAAATTGAAGCTGAAAATGGATCTGGGTGTCACAGCGCCCTAAAAAAAACACACATGTTGCTTAAACTTTGAATTCCCATTAATCACATAACACAGTTGAATTTTGATAAGATACAATATAAACACATTTAATTTTATAATATATATCACATTCAAACATTCATAAACAAATACCTTGATATACATAAGTGTGTGTGTGTGTATATAGATTGATATCTGCATTTTACAAATTTCTACTTGTGTAAATGACATGCTTTAATTTGACCAACCTTATAGTCACAAGTATAATTCACCTAACCTTTCACAGTCCACCCACCTTGAACAATAGGGGAGTGCATCTCCCATAACTATTGAATTATGAATTCTAGGTTTAAATTCAACTAGTTCACATTAACATATTATTTCAATAACTATTCTAATTTCTACAGTGAAAAAATCTTGGAATACAGTTCCTGGCTTTAATTATTACGCAATCAACAAAGAATCTGTTTCTCGTAGTCAAATCTCCTCCAACCGAAGTGTTGCCTTTGCTTTCAATCTGTTTCAACATGTCTTATTCTATCCATCCTTTTTGTTGATTTAAAATTGATTGAAATGGACTACTCACCTGAGGAAATTTTATTTAAGTTTCCATGTATACAAGCAAAACATGTTCAACTACAATGGGTAGACACTAGACAACAATGACAGTTTTAGAATGTACATTCTATATTTTTCTAATGACCTTAAGAGACTGCCGAGCATGGTTCAGTTGGTCACCTAAATAATGTATCCACTTAACAGTTAATTTTTTAAAAAATAGTACTTTTCAAATTTAACTTTTGATTTCAACTTTTGATTTTTTACGTTTGAAGACACATTTTTACAGGAAAAAAAAACTAATTGAATTTTTTTTTCTCTAGAATCAAGTATTTTAATCAATCATGAGCAAAACCTATTTTAAAAAATCAATTCTAGATAAGATGTAAGATAGAATTTAGAAAACAGACGTTTGGGCTCGTTTAAAAATAGTTTGGACAGCTTTTGAGTTTATAGAAAACTATTTTTCACAAACCATTTCTAAACAAAAAAAAATTGAGATAAAAAATTGCATACATATTTATGTGAAAAATGCCTATAACCTGAGTTTTCTAGAAACTGTGGAGAGACGGTTTTCCTATAAAATCAGTTTTAAATCCAGCTTTTGCATAAAATAATCAAATGCAATCCTTAAAAAAAACTCTTTTTTTAAAATAGCTTTCGAAGATGAAATACTATTTCTATTACTAAAAACCTGTATTAAACTTTTACAAATTTTGGGAGCGATTGGAAAGGAGTTTAAATTAATTTTTAAAAGCTCTTCAAACTCGTTTCCAAACGCTACCTTAAAACATCCACAAATAAAAAAGAAAACATCCAACCAAAAGTTGGTTTACAAGATCAGAGGCGATAACAAACGACCATTCAACAAACAAACACAACAAGAACCTCTAAGACAATCCGTCGAACTCCGCATCGTCCTCGCCCACGCCGATCTCCTTCACCTCCTGAATCATCTTCACAACCTGCCAAGCCGTCGGCCTCCCATCCGGAGCCCCCCGAACGCAGGCCGCAGCAACATCGACGAGCATCATCAACCGCTCGTCCTCGCACCCCTCGTCCTCCCTAACAGAGCTCACCCACTGAGGCAAGTTCTCGGTCGCATACACCGGATGCTGCGCAGGCGGTTTCCCAGTCAGGAGCTCGAGCAACAGCACGCCGAATGCGAAGATGTCTGACTTCGCGGTCTGCCCGTTCTTCGATTTCTGCACCTCAGGCGCCCGATAACCCGATGATGAGGGTGGGTTGTCTTCGTTGTCATTGGACGGTTCGGGGCGGAGGAAGGAGAGGCAGCAGTCGGAGAGGCATGCCTCGAAGTCCGGGCCAAGGAGGACGTTGGACGATTTTATGTTGCCGTGGACGAGCCTGGATGTCTGGTGGATGTATGCGAGCCCTTGCGCGATGTCCTCGGCGATCTTCAGACAGGATGTCCAGTGAAGAGGCTTCGCGCGCGTTGATTTGGAACCTGAATCGAACAGTTTGTGTGATCAGGAAAAACATGAGATTGTCACATTGGATTATCGGAAGGAATCTGCTCAATTATTTAAACAGCGTGTGGGTGTATGAAATGCATGCTGATTATCCTATGCTATGCAACAGCACAGACCTCTGACATTAGTCACTCGAATATAACATTTAGCATGATGAAGGGAAGCATTGGAATCAAATGGGAACCATAATACTTTGAAGTTAAGAAGATATATTACAATGAGGGGCATAATAGCAAAAAAAGCTATTTGCGCAAATGAAATCTGATACCTATGTTTAGATAAGCTAGCTTGAGTCCAAAGAGTAAATTCAAGAGGGTTGGAATTGTCTCACCATATTTTGTGCATCCCCAAAAAACATTAACCCTCCGTTTGGGGTGGAGCATATACAATGGATATGAGAGAATGCAGTAGAATAGCCCCCAAACAACTGTTTGTTTGACAAGAATAAACTTTGATAGCTATGTCTGGATAAGCTATGATAAAGCTTGATAACTATTATAAAAAAAAAGCTAGAATTGTTTATCAGGGCTTATATATACCAATGGATAAAAATACACTTCTCTGTCATTTTAAAAAAATTATCTAACCTAACACTCTCTGCACACATTCCAAAAACTGTCACATCTATCATATCACACACACATCTTTCATACTTATTCCCAAACACAAATAATTTATGCAAGGATATAATTGTCATTTAAAAAGTCATAAATTATTATCCATTTCTTATCTACCACTTATCCTTATTTTATCCAAGGTGAACTAAACAACAAAAATATCAATTTTACGATTCCCAATGAGAATAACAGAAAAGACAACCAAACAAAAATTTACATATTCAACATGAATTGCTATCTATCCCAGTATAGCTATTAAGGGCGAATCCTATGTCACACCCTAAACGGGGGGTAAAGATATAAATAAGGATGACGGATAAGGAAAGCATAGCCAAACATAAACTATCATGATATTCATCTATCCCAGAATATTATTCTACCTTGATAAGGCTATGTGCCTATGTCGTATCCCACACGAGTGCTAATGATCAGATACCCTTCTCTCCAAGTTAGTGTCCTGACACAGCCAACCCACTCTTTGATTACGCATCAAGGAATCTACTGCTTCTTGCATGTGAATATCAATTACACTGATAGTTGATACAATGGAACCCACACGCATGTGGCCTCCAGGTGAGAATGACTCAGTGACACAGTTAAAGAAGCGACTTTAAGAAAGGTTAAAAAGAAAGAAAAAAAAAGGATCAATTTTTGATGGGCCTGACTCAAGGAATTTGATGTTCATAGGTCCCACATGTTCGGGCCCTATATGCCAAAAATAAATTTATATGGAAACACAATATTTCAATCACAGTTTGAGATCAAGTTGAAAAATTAGCCCTGGGATTATGTCGAAGATCTGGGGCTGATCTGCCACATGAGACACTGTTTTACTAAACAGCTCTAACAATGTAAGTTTTTTTTTTTTTTAATGAAAAGGTTAGATTTTGTTTAGGATGGATTAACCTACTATACACATGCATGGTTGGCTCTTCGGCTAAGTTCATAGGTTTGATCCTTGTAGGTCTCGAGTCCGAATCACACTGGATGTACAAGATGCACAAGGTTTTGTGAATGATTTTTGTGCATATGTGGTTTTCTCAACTAATGTTGGAGTTCCTCATCATCGAAAAAACAAGCTGGATTGTACACTATAAAAAAAAGCTATTTCAGATGATCCAGTGATGGGTATATGGTAAGCATTCTCCAGTTTCAGAGGACAAAAGGACTCCAAATTGATCTGAGTGCATTTATCCAAAATCCTTTGTCATGATTTGCCGATATGAACTATTCCAATCAAAATCACCGGTATATTAAACTAAAAGACCGTTAACATGAAAATCCATCACATAAACCTTGAAGTTTTCCCAAACCACTTTAAAATATAATGTATGGGATTTTATTTTATTTTTGTTATAAACATAGTCAACAGTTTTGATTTGGTTCAATTCAATTGAATCAAAATAAATCTATACCCACATCTGTCATATAAAAATTCAACCAGCACCTGTGCATTTCCATCCCTTGCATGTATCCCCAACTCACTAAAATATCACTGCTTTTCATGCTTCAATTTAGACTCCATAAATCAAAAGATCCCAATAATTCAACCATATCTAAATCTCAAATATGCACACAAGGGCGTTGTTACACTCAAGACACTTCTGGAGTCATCCTACAGTCACCTAAACGATATATGAAATCACTTATAGTAAATAAACATCCATTCAATGCATCAAATATATAATTCATTTTTTTGCAAAAAACATGACTCCCCTAGTCTAACATTTTCCTCAACACAATGAAGAACACAAACAAGAAAACAACAATCATAGCGCGCATAAGATCGAAAACATACCGTGCATGAGCAAGAAGAGGCTCCCATTGGGCTGGTAATCATAAATCAGCAACCTCTCCTGCTTCGCGTGAAAGTACGCCCTCAGCGGCACCACATTCGGGTGCCGAAGCGCCCCGACCTCATCCAATCCCCTCTCGAAGCGCTCACTTAGAAACCAGATACAACTGTTGGATGGCAAGTTTTCCATATTCTCTCGAAACAATATAATGTCCAGAAACGTACTATTGGCAGGGCAGGCAGGCCATATGCAGCCTCAACCTCGATATGTAATTGAATATGAGACTGGATACTAAAAATCCTATAGCAAATATAACAAGTAGAAATGCAACTGATATGAAGTATTTCAAAAGCGTGCAAGTCACAGCCATTTCTTGCTCACCAGAGTAAGCACACAAAACTATAGTTTATGGCCTATAAAGGAACATGTGCAGGAAAAGTAAGATAACATTATTAAACAGGAAAGAGTCCTCTGGAGATGCTTCCTTATCTTGCCAAATCAGATAATTGAACAATCACCAAACTGCAAGAGTTCAAAAACTCATTGATGAAGAATACAAGGACATTCAAATAAAAAAAAAAGAGGACTTGCGAGCCAAGAGAGTCATAGGCATCCACAAGTAGCACATGTTCTTAGCCATGTTCTTTGCAAGTTCAGAAAACCAAGAAAAAAACAAAGGAACTATGATACAAATGCATGCTAGACGATGAAAACTAGGCACATGTTCACAGTCCAGCATCAGAAAAATAAAAGAACAAGAATTTTCCCATGGAAATTTCCGGCACATCCTCCATATCTATTGAGGTCACCCATGCATATGTTTCCCTATCAATTTCCCCAAAAGCATTCACCATGTCGAGGAAATGGCTCAAAATTCCCCTTCCAAAAGGAGTTTGTTTCCCCAGAAACATGTCAGAACATGGGGAATGTGTCTAACTAATCATTTGCTTGACGCTTCATACAGTCATACTTGAATGGTAATCATCAGCTGTGTGACTTCAATATATTAATTCTGAATAACACTAGATAACTTCTTGGGATAGAAAGTGTCTTAGCTCCTATTTACATGTTCAATCCACAGTTACAAAAGTGTAGATGGAGCAGGACTCCAAGAAAGAAATATTACCAAAATGATTTACAAGAAACATTCAATGGAAGGTCTTGTTGGCTCTGTATTGCTAAATGCCCTCCACATCCCGCATTTACCATCCCATCCCCCCTTTTTTTCATGCATAGCTTTTTTTGTGTGTGTGTGTGGGGGGGGGGGGGGGGCGCATTTGGGAGGGGGGAGGGGGAGATATAAGTACCAGAACAATAGACCCAAACAAGCATCATGGAAATCCTCATATAAGTCGTTTGATGAGGACAAATACTATATGGACATCAAGTTGGTCAAATATGCAAGGATGTGTGTAGAACATGCACAACTGATGGAAGTGATTACCAAACCAGACACCCTTATCAACTTTAGGAATCAAATCAATATATGATCCACCCCTCAACATCTACCCTCTATGATTGGAACCAAATTCATGAGCTTTAATGAGCAGGACAAGGACCAAGACCAATTCGTGTTTAGATGATCCCTGTCTTGGTTGTGCACCTCCAACACATGCGACCAAGGGTGCATCTCTTTGATTTCCCTAGGCATGGAAAGATTGTAAACAATAAGAAAGAACAAGAAGTTGTTAAATTTCTCAATTTCTTCATTCAACACACTATTCAGATATGTGGTCCATGCAGCTGAATATGTGATTCGGTCCAAAGACCAAACCGCATATGGGTATGCGGCCCATTATGCAGGTCAGACCCGGATATGTGGCCACGCAGTTTTAAACCAATATTTTGGGGTTGAAGGGTAGAAGTTATGCTTTCTCTTGGATGTTAGGGTTGTTTTGAAAGCTTTAAACCTTATGAAGTTTTGACTCTTTCATTATAATTTTTTTCTACTTTTTATTTTCTTGATACGTTCTCTTTCCCTATAATTTTTTCCCCCCTATCACTGTAAGATCTCTATATACTCCATTATCCAATATACGTTTTGACAGACTCGTTTAACTAATTTTGAATACTTTGCTATTTCCATTTGATGGTGTCATCAACAAACATCCATATCAGTTGTGATCATTTTTTTTATGGGTCTGACTCTTTACTTGGCTTTGTGGATTTGTATCTAAAAAACTATTGTAGACTGACTTTTACTGCCCAAATATATACTCCTATTTGTGATCAAAGGCATTTGGAATGAATTATTAATTAGGTCTGCATGTTTATTCGTTATCTATTATTTGAAAATAATTATTATATATTTTTCATTAAGAAATATATAAAACTGCATATATTCCCACATGTCACATATACTCTAATATGCAAATCACATCTCACATTTATAAACATTGATTCAACCTAGAGGCAATTTACTAGCCGACGGACCAAGGTCAAACACAGCCATACAAATGATGCATAGAAAAATAGTTAGGCAGACTGAAGTATACATAGAAAGCAGATTCATGCCTTTAACAGACTAATTCTATAATATCATATTGCCAGGCCACTGGTAGAATAACAATGAAAACAAATAGGTGCACCATTTTAAAAATGATAGTTAAGCAAGTACTCTATTCGATCCCTTATTTTAGGATTATTTGCTGCATAGTTGGAACATTCTTGTGCAAACCATTTTAAAAATGATAGTTAAGCAAGTACTCTATTTGATCCCTTATTTTAGGATTATTTGCTGCATAGTCGGAACATTCTTGTGCAATGAAAAACTAAATCAATGACTACAAAAAAATAGATAATTAATAATGGCCATAAAACCATGGAGATACTATCACCTTTTTCCGGGCAGATAATTGACAATGTATGATTATTATTATTTTTATGATGTATGCTATTTCGATAATTTTCTTTGTGGCAAACTTGACAGCTATTGAGCACTGTGTTACAATTCCCAGATTGGGAAAAGTTTCAAGCTTTAAGTAAAATATGTGGAGACAATTGTTTCCAAATGCTGAATTCTTATACCAAAAAAATAAAAAATAAAAAATGCATTGCACTCATTTCACTAACACATCTTAACCAATCTGAAGACAGCAATCACTTAAAACTGACCAGCATCTTAACCAATCTGAAGAGTATTATATTATTATCAACATCTCTAATGTATATCTGGAGTAGTAACAACAAAATGACCTCAATGATGAAAAAATGTATTATTTTCACAACTGGTTTAGTAGAATACACTTCATGAACTGCTGCTTGTTATGTTAAATCTCACTCTCTAAAACAACATGTATACAGAAAACTAAGGCAAAATCCCAAGGAAGATAAAATTTAAAGAAGAAAACCATCCTACCTATTATACATAACAAAGCAGGCAGAACAAGTTTTGTTAGTCGTCTTTTTAGTTCAATACATCATGCAATCAACAAGACTAAGACTACCTATCTCATTATCAATTTTACATATCCCAGTTCCAATCCTGCATTGAAAGCTTCATGATTAAAGTTCAACTCATCCAAATAGCATATTATTTCCTATCAAAGTCCCCTCAAGTGTACATCCAAATTTCAGTGTCAAGATATCAACAGTAATATAATTTTTCATTGAACTAAATAACATCTACATGAAAGAAAAATGATCAATTTATCTTTGTAATTATATAAATTACTGTAGTCAGACCATGAAAATTCCCACATGAGTTAACATGAAAGTCAACCACTCAAAAGTACGAGACACCCTAGCTTATCTCACCAAATAAAATTTATTAAGATATTAAACCTTCATTTTAATGGATAACAAAAATAAAATCAACATTCTACTCTAACAAGAAACGTAAATAGTGGCAGGATTATAAAGTCTAGCAAAAGCATCTACTGTTCTTTTAAATAAGTTCATGCACAAAAAAGAAGTGAAGAATCAATAATAACAATTGTAAAAGTATATCAATAACAATTGTACTAAAAGGATATGGAAGTAAAAAGGAAAACAGTCATGCAATTTTTATTTTAAGACAATAGGGCAACAAGACATTTGTGTGAGCATTTATAGGTGTCTAATTAGTATGATGATGTTATCATTGTATTCATATAAAGTTACATGTGTTCGAATACATAATGGCCGAATTTTTTTATTATTATTTGTTGCAAGTCTTTAATGAAGGTGCATGATATTCATCCTCTTTCTATAGCTTGACATGCCTACTAAATAACAAGAAATTGATGTTCGACAAATTCAGTCAAAGGAGAATCTCGGTGATGTGTTCACTAAAGCTTTCCCGATGCCAACATTCAAGAGTTACATGACATGAAAGGTGGGGTAGATAGTTAGATGTTTAAGATGTGAGAGGTTTAGAAGTTGAAGAGTGGGGGTTATAGGAGAAAGTGGTGGGAGTTATAGAGTTGAAATGATGGTGGGTATCCACCATATTCACAACACTCCCCCTGGGATAATACCACGCTAAAACAATGTCTCATTAAAACCTTGCTTAGAAACTCGTGTATGACAATGGGATAAGACAATTTTGCAATCACTCTTCTTGATATCATTATTATGAGGCGGAGTATCTTCGGATGACATTTGCGTGTTGTGCTTTTTTTCCTTCACTTAGATGTTGTTTCACTGGTTTTCCTAGCAAGGTGTTAACAAGGCAGTGTGAAGCGCATACACCAATCTAAGATTAAAAGTGTATTGTATTTTTTTCCTTCGCTTTGGTTTTTTCCCAATGAGTTTTTAAGGTTGTAATGAGGCAATTATCTTAGCGTGGTGGTCATCCAAGGTAAGTGTTGTGAATATCGAGGATGCCCACCATCACTTCAACTCTATCTCCCACCAACTCTCTCCCATAACCTCCACTCTTCAATCCCAAACTCCTACTTCTTAAACACCCCACTATCTACCCCACCTTCATGGCATGTAACTCTTGAAACCACCATCATTTGGTTTTCCTTCTTGAAGCCTATAAATAGATGGGATTTGTAATGTACTACACACCAATAATGACAATGAAAAATCTCTACACATTTTTTATGTTATTTGCTTTGCTTTGTTTCCACTAATTTGGTTATGTAATTTATTTATTTTACAAAAATTCAAATCAATTTCAAATTTTTCTTACTATGACCTCATACCCCCGATAACATTAACCACTTTCTATGAAAGCCACAAAATACCTCATTGAAAGAAGCCCAGAATTCAAACAAGGTAGGCACTTGACATCCCAATCAACTGTCAAGGAATCTAGTGCACACAAGCAGTTTGATTTGAGGTTAGTTTAAGTTCCTCCAATGTGGCAAGAACAATTAAAAAAAAATCGGAGTTTGGGTGATCTAACTCCATCAAATGATTTTAACAAATGAAAAAGTAAGGTGCAAATAGCCAAGAAAAAAAGTCCAAAACAGGACTGAGAATGTCTTTATGATGCAGATTGAAAGAGTGGTGCAAAGTGTACGACACTCAATGAGTGGAAAGAAAACACTCAACTAATATTGAAGTTCAAAGAACTACATAAGTTGGGAGATATACAAAGCTTCACAACCTTCACCAAACAAAACTACAAATATATCAAATCTACTCTATTGAATTTGAATCTGAATACACTGAGGCCTTTTATAGAACTACAAAACAGTCTCAAGTACTCCTGGTCGGATTATGTATCCTCCTAAAATAACAAATCATCCAATAAAGTAGATTTCAGAAAAATATTACAGTCATAGATAACACTCCCTCAGCCACCATAGAAGAACAATAAGACAAAAGACATGCAAAAGACTCCGAAGCATAGAATCACCTCCAATTACTTCCCCAGCCAAGACAAAAATGAAATCAATCAATACGTGGACAAAAAAAATATGAAAAAATCAAGAATTATTAATAGAGAGAATCAGAGAACTGCGAATAAAATATCAAAACATCAAAATTAAGAATTATATGACCACGAGAACATACCCCAGCTTTACCGGGGATGGTGCAATGCCACACCATCAGATTCACCGAACCATTCTCCGCCGTCTCCGGCTTCGCCACAAAACCCTACAAAATAAGCACACAACAACAACAACACAACCCAATCAACAAACGATGGAACAGAAAAGCAAAAACAGAGAGAGAGAGAGTACGGACGTGGGGGTGGTTCTTCCGCCATGACTTGCGCTCCTCGGCGAGACGGCCGCGCGAGATTCCGGACATGGCTTCGGAGAGAGATTGAATCGATTGAGGTGCTCGTTTTTCTACCTCCGAAAACCCTCTCGTCGTCGTCGTCGTCGTCCAAGTCGTCTCTCCTAATTTGTTTTGTTTTGAGTCGTCGAGATATATCACGCTCTTTTATTACGAACGATTCCGAGGAGGTCTGCGTGAGGTGCACGCTATATTGACTTCTGCACGTGCGATGCACGTGGTTGGTAAGTTGAAGGTCTAAGGTTTACATATAAAAAACAAGAAAAATAGCTCCACCATTTTTATTTTTATTTTTTAGAAAAAGAATAAGTTATTTTCTATTAAATTGTGTTTTTTTATCATTTAATTAAATATGTAATAATCATATTTTGGTTGTTTGGTTGATCATTATTGAGTTATAGGTTTGATGTAGAGAAAGATATTTGCAAGATGAAAAAATGAGTTGACAATAAAAAAAAAAACAACTCATTGATTTATAAGAGTGATGATGAATGATTTTACGTGTTAGTTCTTCTTATACTTGTGGAATAGATTTGATAAAATAACACAATTTCATATAGATGTGGAATATGAATTACAGTTTATTCTTACATATTCTGATGTAGCTATATCCATCGATTACTTTTATCAAAATATATTTTTGGGTTTGTTCATCATTATTCTAGTATATTTCATGTTTATTCTTCTACTCAAACAATGACTAAAAATCATATAAAATCTTAAAATATCAGTACATCTTCAAGATGTCTTGGTTGATTTAATAGACATTTTTTAAATACTGTGGTTAAAGGAAAGAGAGATAGAGGAGAATAAGACCAAATAATTATTTGCAAGGAATAAAGGAGTATAACTAAGCTAGAATAAATAAAAATAAACTAGTATTGATATTGGTATTCCAGGTCCCCCATAAAATTGTGTTATTCCACTTCTACCCAGTATATTTCATTGATATAAAAGAGGCACACATGTCAGATCATCATCAATCAAACAACAAAAACTTGATTATTAAAATTAATCAAATGTACAACCAAACAAAAAATAATTTATTATTTATTTACACTTGAATAGTTATCAATCTCATAATATCATAATAGTTTATATTACCCAAACGGGAAAGATTTAAAAATTCAACATTAATCTTTATGCTTATTAAAATGATCATAACTCAATAAAGGATAATGTTGCACTCAGCCTCATTTTCAATCTCAATTTCAGTCTACATGTGTTTCGTATTTTTTTAAAATAGTATACATCATTTTATGAGTTACATGCTTTTATAAAAAATGAAATATATACTCTAATAAATTGCATCAATGCATTTATAGAAAATGTAAAAAAAAAATTTCTTAACATGGTCTAAATGCTCCATTTTTTTTTTCTTAACATGGTAAAAAAAAAAATACACCCAAATAAATATCTAAGATGCTCGCATCTCTTAATTGGTGCATGAGCAACTGTGCGGATGGACTTATCAGCCTTGATAGTTACAAAGGCCAATGCTACCACTTTGAACGTGTTGACGGGGAAGATTATCAATATTTTTTTTTGGTAACTTATCATTTACACTTTTGTAGAGTTATTTTAAGAATATTCTCTTACTTATGTTTAGGTCCCGTTTTTGGTTTGAAAGTTAACATTTCCCTGAAAGCTGGATTAAAAATAGAGTTCACAAAAAGCGTCGCTTCATAGAATATGAAAAAACTAACTTGAATACTTTGAACAAAAATGTGTGTCTACAGCTTTTAGTTAAGCTGAGATTTTCTTTTTTAAAAAAAAACGAACATGAAGAACTCAACTTTCTGCAAGCCTTTTCAAATAAGGCCTTTAGTTGCATTGTGGATAATATATTGAATTCAAATGCTTTACTGTATAGATGAGGCAGCTCAATTAATTTAACACACCAACTAATTTCAGAAGATGGTACAACAACCGGATTTGCCTCCCTATAATTATTGTTAGTCTGTCTTTTTTCTGTACCCATTCCTCTTATAAATTAAAATTTGCTTGCTTAAAAAAAATCAGCAGCAGTAGCAATGCCAACCAGTGAAATCATACTTGGTGTGGAATGTGGATGCAGACTCCCTGACAAAGCAAACACAAGGGAAAATTAGCTCTTACTGTCAAACAGTGAAACATTAGGCACAAGTAATTTCTATAGATTAGAATCTAACAATGGTATCAAAATAAAACAAAGATTTTGTGATCCACATCGTGTTTAGTTGTATCTTAATTCTCTCAATACCTTCACCCATGTCCTTTGAGGAGCTTTACGTTCTATCAGGACTACGAGTTCCTCTCGTCGTGCATGTGCAATCAATCAACAATCATCTCTCCTATGTTTATCACCACTAGAGCCAGAAGTTTTTCAAATTTATTGG
The DNA here is from genome assembly GCA_030737845.1 of Acorus calamus. Taxonomy (NCBI): domain Eukaryota; kingdom Viridiplantae; phylum Streptophyta; class Magnoliopsida; order Acorales; family Acoraceae; genus Acorus; species Acorus calamus. The sequence goes on along the minus strand of CM060874.1, from coordinate 31,119,921 downwards.
TGCTATGTCAGTTTGCACAACAACTTAATTACAGCTCTTAGTCCATCTGTGGGAAGTTCAGTGGATGTCCTATAGTTGTACCATATCGACAAACTAGTTTTTGCAAGCTTTTCAAGCTCAATACCAAAAACCAGTAGATGAAGGATTTGAACTTTGAGCATAATAAGATAGCAAAACCTAAAGGTGTTCCATAGTCAATTTTGTGATATGTTTCGATAGCTGACTCCATCTCGAAGATAGGACTTTGTTTTCA